>CM021100.1:341870692-341897597 GCA_007115665.2 Sequoiadendron giganteum | reverse complement strand
CCTCCGATAGCCGTTTTTCTAAAAAAGGTATATTTTCTTAAAATCAAAAATTTTATAATTCCGTCTTCTACCCATTTTTTCATTTTTTTTCCGCCCACAAAATTCATATTTTACTTTTTTAGTAACTTATTTGAAAATGCGTTAAAATTTCAATTTAATGCATGGGTGGTTTTGTCGCTTACCTGGCGGGGTCCATCCTGTTGTTGGTACGCCCGTCGAACCTCATCTGTCCGGTGGACGATCTCGGTGTCATTATCTCCCAGCATCTTCACTTCTTTCTGCTCGCTCTTTCTCTTCTTCTCTCAACTGCTACAGTGCAAATGAGGTGAGGTAATTTTCAAAATTACCTTATATTAACTTTTAAAAGGTAATTTTTACTTTTTATTTAGCCTTTTATTCCTCTGATTAATCTTTTTTCTTCCCGGGGCTGCCATTTGCACTCCGTTTGTCCAATTGACTTCATTCAAAAGGCAAATTTGCCTAATTTTTTGTCCTCTTTCCAACCATATCATCCATTTCTTCCTATCGAGATGTTGCCCGGGACCCTTCTTTTTCCCCCGTCACCCTCTCGAGGGGGCATACCCTTCGCATTTACCAATTTTTCTGACCATAATCAACACCTTCCACAATTGGGGCATCTTCATCCATTCCTCATTAATTAAACGACTCAGATCCTCTTTCCCACACTGGGGCATCTCCTTTCGGTCACTTCTTCTAGTCATCTGCACTTTCTTTTCTTCGAAGCATTGTTATTCTAACGATACTTCGAAGAGGGGCAAAATGTAGACATCCAAATTTGATCACTTCCATATGATCAAAATCATCTATTATATTCATCTATTCCATTAACGGTGATTAAATAATTTATTTAATCATTATTTCATTTTTTGCCTAAGGTTCCTAAAGTATCTAATTAAATAAATTAAATACTTTACCTTACACCCTGTTCTTCTCTAAATTAAATAAATATGACAAATTATTTAATTTAGTCTTTTAACCCATTTAAATTAAAATCAATTTTTAATTCCTCTTTTCTCTCTCCTTGTCACATTCTCCATAACCCTCTTTTAATCCGGATTAAATTAATTAATCTGTGATTAGGATGTGCACCACTTAATCTTGATTAAGTGTCACATCTTCCATAATCTCCCACTTGCCTCTAATCTCTCATTAATTACCTTAATCATGTGTTTGCACAACCTTAATCAAAATCATTAGCCACATTTGGCTTACCTTTTCTAGTCAACCTTCCCACTTACTATTTTTGATATGGACTCCCTTCCCCATGTGAATATTTAATTCACATTTATTCAACCAAGGTTCCTCTCTTCCGCATGTGAATTTTTAATTCACTTTTATCTTTCCAAGGTCTTTCCCATCCCCATGCAAAATTCTAGAAGCCTTGCCTTGTCACTTCACATGTGCCAAGGGCTTCTAGAACCTTGGACTTGTCACATCTCCCACACGTGACAAATCTCCAGCTTTTTGGAGATCTCCTTTTATCCAATGAATCCTCCATTAAATTTATTCTTCCCACACATTTCCCCTTTTTTCATGGAGATTTTTGAGGAATTCTAAAATTCCTCAAAAGTCTTTCTCATCCTCATTTGGGGACAAGAAGTTCTTTTTTGAGGAAATCTTCTCATTCCCCAAGGTACCTCAAAGGTACTTGTCCTTCATCCACCTCATGTACTTCCCTTCCACCTTTTGTCCTTCTCTTCCACCTCATTTCCACATCACTCCACATTAGGACATCTCACCCTCCACATGTCAAGATGTGAGGGCTTGTGAGTCCTCAACTCACCATAGCCCTTCATCTTGATCTTTGTTGAATCAATCCCAACCGTTGAATTCTCTAGAGAATTCAATTTGGCCTATAAATACCCCTTCAATTCCTTCATTTTAGGGGATCAAGTCTTTTGCAAATAAACTCTTGCAAAATTGTCATTCAATCTCTCATCCATTTTAGCATCCATATTGCATCGATTCATCTTGCATCCACTTCATTTTCATTGCCATCCAAGGAGCACACAAGACTTCAACATCAAGGGCCAACCAAGGAAGCAACAACATGAAGGTATAACAGCAACTTATTTGTTTATCTTGCTTTCATATTGTTCATTTTCTTAGGCTAATCATTGAAGTGCCCTATTATCTTGTTGTTTCTCTTTATTGCACTATTAGTTCTTCATCTTAACATCTCACATTTAGGAAGCAACATTTTATTAGGATCATAGGGTTAACAACCTATTGAGCCACAGAGATGGAAGGATCAGCTGAAGGTCACTGGTGAGAAGGTTGATCAAACCTTATCTCATTTTGATTGCTCACATAAGTATGTTGAGTACCTCCTTTGGTTAGTAGAGTTTAAGGAGAGACGGTATGAGGTCTCAACTGGTACTCTTGTTCGTAGTTTGTGGTTTATCAAGAGCGCTTTGGAGGAAATAAAATCAAAATACCTCCATTTGCTTCATGATAGAGATTATGCTATTGGGTACGCAGAGAGGGTTGGCAGAGCATCAACCCAATTAGCCATTCGGGATCAAAGACGTGATCCATCTTCTAATTCGGGAGATGAGACTGATGAGGAGTGTGTTCCCCTTGACTAGGACGGTCAACCATTGATGTTGGTAGGTACATTTTATCTTGATTGTATCGTGGGGAGTGTTCATCACTTCTCCTTTAGTCCACACATAGATGACTTGATGATGCGTAGTTGTGGATTGGCTCGAGAGTTGTATCATCCATTGTGGGATGAAGTGTTACCATCTATAGAAGATGGAACTAGAGACTACAAGTGTCAAACTATGTTACTTGTAGAGGGTTGCTTGCAGGATTAGAGATCAGATTTCCATCATGCTCATATGTATCTGACAAAGTTTGCCATTTCATTTTCTCAAAACTTCTCATTGGAGACATGGTTTCAGGGAGTTTGTGGTGTCAATAGGCATGATGGCTTGGTTAGTTCTTTTCGCGGTGATGGGGGGAGAGTTATTTTATTTCCTCATCTTGAGAGATCGGCATAGAGATGAATCTCCATCATTTTATGTTCTTGTTGGCATCATTTGTTTTCCCATTGGTCAAACTTGCAATCTTGAGGGTGTTGTTCCACTTCATATTGGTAACCTAGGAGGAGCAATTACATATCTTCCAACACCTATGAGGGTTAGTTGTCACATCTATAAGAGGTTTGCAAAGGATGGAGAGAGTCATTGCAATGCGTACATGTTGATATATTTTTATCTCTTCAGGATTGTTGGATGTGAGGTTTTGATGTGTTGGGATCCGAGAGGTGACAGTTTTGGCACTGTAGTTTGAATGGATCCCGATGTGTTGTTTCACCACTTTCAACATGGTGAAGTTGACATCAGAGTAACGTAGTGGAAATCAACGGGTAATGTGTATGGTAGACTTCCATACTAGTTGTGGGATCCAAGGTTATCTACGTTTGGTACATTGTTATACACCTGTTTAGTTGTTCACATTGGTGTTAAGCATGGTTGGGCATACTACAGATTCATTTGGGATCCCGACATTCAGATGAAAAACTTGGGCATTCAATTGAAATTGTTTGGGACAAGCAATTTCGGGGAGGGCGGACTGTAATGTTCCCTTTTTAACTTGGGTTAGTGTTGGACAAATTAACCTATCATCAGGTCCTTGTAGGCTAATATTGGTGATTAGAGGGCCTCTTGTGGGAATTAAAGGGTTCTCCAGGTCACAGTTGGTGGTGTTTTCTCCTCTAGTTTGATGGCATCTTCAAAGGTGATCGTCTCCATGGGTTTATGGCTTCATTTTTATACACTTACTATTTATAGTAAGTCATTTGGGTGATAGAGGCTAACCTTACTATTTATAGTAAGGCACCCTAGTGCGCAGAGGAGTCGATGAGTTATCTTCTGGCATTAACGGAATTGGTTAATGATGATTATTATTGGAGTTATAATGTTTTAATTATTATCAAAGTAATACTTTAATAATAATTAATTATAAAGGGGAATATTAAATGATTTAATTGATTTTATAATAAAGAGTCATTTAATGATATAAAGTCAAATTATAAGAGACATGATGTGACCGCCCAAATGCAGATATTCTAAAGCAATAAAAGCACATATAATATTTATTATATTTTAATGATTAAAGGCACTTGGGAAATCATGCCATTTGAAACTTGTGAAATTTCAAGAGTTTGTGTGGAGGAGAAACAAGGGTTTATTGTTGTTGCAAATCAATCTTGGAGAATGTGTCTTCTCTCAGACTCAAGCATTCTATAGATGTGAAATACCACCCAAGGTTTGCTTTGATATGCAAATATATTGATCATTATTTTAAAACCAAAGAGAATTGCAAGAGAACTTCAATAAACAAGTGGTTGCCAAGCAAGGGTTTTGGCAATTTAATTGTATGCAGTTTTGCACTAGGCATAGGGATTGGTGATAGTGATCGTTGTTGGAGTTTATTATCATTGTTGCTGCTCTTATATTGTTGCAAACTTTATACTTCATTATGGCATCCATTTCAGAGGGTTTCAAGGCATATTTACTTATGAGTTCATGATTTGTGACCCCCAAATTTTTTGGGTGTTGTTGTTTTAGATAATAGGGGATATTTTATGAATTGGGTTGTCAATATTTTGTGAAAATACTAAGCATCTCAGCTAATTTAAAAATTGATAATTTTCAATTGTGTATTCCCTATGTAATGTTCAATTTTTGAGTTGAAAATTATTATTGCAATATCTTCTATTTTGCTGCATTATATTGTTGTATCAAGCATTTTAAATATATCAGAAAACCATAAAACAAATAAAAGTAGACAAACAAAATCCAAAAAGTAAATATCCTATTAGGGGTGGGATATTTCATCCCTACTTATATTTTTTACCATGCTCTCATAAAGGCTTGTGTGAAGGTTGGGCATAGTGGTTTATGTGTTAAGAAGGTGCATTCCTCTTGGGCATAGTGGTTTATGTGTTAAGAAGGTGAATTCCTCTTGCTTTAAACTAAATATCTCTCAACAAGACTCTACTTACCTATTGGGTATCAAAATAGCCACTATGATTTCTAAAAGGTTGAACTAGAATGACTTTGGAATTTAGTGTTGGGAGAAGTTGGTTGCTTTGTGGAGGAGCTTATTTAACATAGTTGGTAAAAAGAAGGCAATTGATAGGAGGAAATAGGAATTTTTCCTGCAAGAAAGTTTTTGAGCTCTAGAGGGGGAGCTGGAGAAGAATTATTATGATTTGAATATTGAGAATAAATATTGGTCAGAACTAAGGCTTTGTTGAGGAAGATTCAAAATTATAAGCATCATGGTACGAAATAAGAGATAAGATGACTTGGCTTAAAAAAGGAGATGGGGGATCTAAGTACTTTTTTAATATTATCAAAAATAAAAAAAACAAAACAAGAAAAAAGTGGCCGAAATGGGTGGAGTATCTATTGATAATTGTGAATTAATGAAAAAGGCATTATACTCATTCTATCATACCTTATTCTCTTTCGAAGAGAGCAACAAGACCAAGGATGCTAGAATTTTCTACCAAAGGACTATTCCAAAGAAAGTTTCTCAAGGGGATGTTGTTTTCTTGGATAGGATCACAATTGAAGAAGTTGTCATAACCATTCACTCTTTTAGGAATGGTAAGTCGCCAGGTCTTGATGGCTTGTCGATTGAGTTTTGTAAAGCAAATATTGAGTGGATCAAGGGGGAATTGATTGATGTTTATAAAGAAGCCTTCTAGGTTGGGTCTTTGGGTGAAAACATTAACATGTGGCATTAAACTGATTCACAAAGGAGGTGACAAAAGTCTTATAAAAAATTGGAGGCATATAACCTTACTAAATGTCTTCTACAAGATCCTGGCAAAAACCCTAGCCTCTAGACTGGCTCATATTTTAAGGAAGGTGGTTTTTGTCACTCAAACTGGGTTTATCAAAGAAAAATACATTTTGGAAAATCTAATTACCAATTGAGAGGGAATGCATTGGGCTAGACACAATGATAAAAATGTTGAAATGGTTTTGTTAGACTTTGAAAAGGCATGTGATAGGATTGAATGATCATTTGTGATTGATATGCTGAAAGCATTTGGCTTCCCTCATAAGTTATTGGTCAATATTTGTTTCTAAGAACTCATCCACTCAAGTGGATATTAACGGAGATCTTATTGAGCCTATCATATTACAAGGGTCTACTGGCAGGGGTGCCCTATTGTTCCCGCATTATTTGTGATTGCAGCTAATGTACTCCACTATGTTCAAGAACAAGCCTAGTTAGCCCGCCTATGCATGGAATAAGTCTTCCAAATAATAATCAATTGTCGAATGCACGGTTTGCTAATGATATTTCTATATTTGTGGAGATGAATGAAAACTTTAATAACGTAATAAAAAGAGTGGATATCTTGTGTTTGGCCTCGAGCTAAAATTTCTAAGTGCAAATCTATTATTCTCAGTTGGGATTGTGAGGCTCTTGATTGGTTATTGAGTAAAAATTGGCTTTGGGTTGGGTGAAATAAGGTGGTTAAGTATAAGTACATGTGGGAGTGGTTATATGGGAAGATTGAGAAAAAACACTGCAAATGGTAGACCCATCTCCTTTCTCTTGTAGGAAGGATTCAGGTTGTTCAAAAAGTGATTCCTTCTCACTCTGTGAATTTCTCCTCCACCTGGCTATTTGCAAACTGTCATTTTGAAAAGCTTCAAAAGATTCAGAGGGATTTTTTGTGGCAGTACATGGATGTAGCAAACATCTGAATTTCCACCTTAAAATTTTAAATATGTTCAGCTTCAGTAGTATTTTGCATTGCGTCAGCACATAGTTTAAATTATGTTGGTGAATCATACATTTGAATATCAAATTCAATTATGGCTGATTTCCCCGAGTTTAAATTAGTACAAGAGGCATGCATTGCCATCTACCTTCAACAGCATCTTTGCAGGGTTCTATTATGGGCCAATTCATGTGCTTCTATTATGAAGAATTTTATTCAGTTCATCATATGATTAGGATATGAAATGGATAACTCTTCCAAAATTGAGATAAATGCAGGATATAATTAGAAACTCGAGAATTGAACATTACACGTGTGTTTCATATTTTATTAAGGTCCCAAAATTGACTTTCCACTGTGGCATTGAACATGACTTATTCATTTTTACTCCAGATTTTGCAGAAAATACTACTTTCACAAGGAATATGATACAAGAAAAATATCGTTACAAGAAGGTGACCCCTTCAATGTGTACTATAGGCAATTCTGTTAACAGTTATAATTCACTTGTGATATATATGGTTGCAAGGCAGGCCTCTCCATACACCGCAAGGAACTATACACCTATAATCTACATTAGCTACACAACTTCCAGTATCAACAGATCTGAAGGTCACTTCAGGCAAAGAGCCTTTGCAGAAAGATACCACTCTCTTCATTGATCCTAATGAACACCAAGAAAATGGCATCAATAACACTGCATTATGCATATCTTTCAGTAAGGAAACAGCAATGAAAATAACAGTTAGCTAGTAAGTCAATACCTTGGAGACATCTGTTATAGAATTCATTGCAGGATCAGAATTTCCTTCAGAAGATGCTTCTAAAATTCTAGCTTCTGATTTTTCATTGGAGTACCTGTGAATCATGAATTCATATAGCAGTGTTTACAAATCATATAATTACAAGGAGGGATCAAAACAAAAGAATCCATTACTTTGTATGCAAGCTTGTTGATTAAACTGTGTATGTTTTCCTGTCGACATTTTGGATCACACTCAGTGATCCATCATCAGGAAGAGGAACACTGAGTGCGATCCAATACGTTGACAGAAAAACATAGACAGTTTAATCCAAAAGCTTGCATACAACTTCATGGACTTTGGAAAAATCTTACCAACTAATCCATTACTTTGACAAATGACAATAGAAGCTTACATAGATAGAATGGTCACCCAGATAAGTTCAACACAATCAACCCATAGCAGCCTTTGCTCCACAGGTACAACACCATATGTTATCAAGTGTGCAAAAGGCCACAGCTTCCAACCTGCCTGTCAAAGAAAATAATAATTTCAGCTAAAATTTTATCAACAACAAAAGAATGTTTTAATTGAATAATCAGTCATCAGACATAAGATGTAGCAGTGATCTACCATAATCATGATATCTTTCTAGCCTAGAAAATGGCATGCCAAAGAATGAAATAAACTTTACAAGCAAGAATGCTCAGTGAAATTAGTGAAGGGTTGTGTGAAAAAGATTGACTCACTGTTAAAAGCGGCCAAAATGTCGACTTTAATTCTTTGAATATATTGGCTGGCGATTCAAACCTCAGCAAACCCAAGACTGCAAAATAAGTACTGTTCCAAATTGCTGCCCAGATAGTTTGATCAAAGGCCACTTTTGCGGGCACTACCCACCAATCCTGGAAAGGAAACAGAGCCTGTATACCCATATTTGTTTGTCAATACCTTTTTTGCATTGGAAAATTTATTCAAAATAAACAAGTATGAACTGTACGAGAGTAAGAAAGTAAAAGTGACAGGTGTTACCTCAGAAAGATGATAGTAATAATGAGACAAAGAGCCATGAAGACTAAACCCAACAAGACCAGATCTGAACATCCGGGTTCGGTCGAATTCAAAAATTGGTTTGCCTTCATAGCACTGTCAAGTCAACAGAATAAGCATTATTTTGTGACTAGAGTGTTATCAACGTTTTGATATGTGAAAAGAAATGGTTGCAAGTATGTGTTTCTGCCACATGCAAATGATTTTGAGATACAGACCTGTGCAATCCAATCTCCCAAGGAATAGACAGTGCCACTTATCACCATCTTCGCCAAAACAGGATTGGTCTTCAAGGCCTCTTCATATGCAGTCCAGTTATGCACAGGAGCATATCTGACAATCTCATAGAGAGTCCATCCCTGAAAAAAAAGCATCATTTCAGTTTGAATTGTGAATATATATGAATCCAATGATGAAAGAAAAGCAGACCGTCAGACCCTGTTTGTTTTCTAGGCATAGAACAGCAAATATAATCTGAAACACCAATCAAAACATAAGGAGACAAATAACTCTTCAGAAAAGTACAAACAGAAAAGCATGATAAGGCCTTATCAGACCACTGAAAGTGAAAACTGAAAGGCTTTTGGTATTTTAGATGTGGTAAGAAAAAATTATTGGTTGTACAGCTTGCTTAGTGCAACCTTATGTTGAAATAAGACAGTGTAGCAAGAAATAGTTCCAGAAGTCCAATAAAAGCTCTAGACCTCTTACTGCCATTGCTAACTGATCAAGACACACTAAATGCTGTATTACAACCTTCGCAGCATTCTGCTGATGTAACATTTCTCAAGTATTCAATCACATTTAAGCAAGCATAAAATATTCAAGGTCAAATTTGATACACTGAAAAGCAAAAGATAAAATGGCGTTTAAATGATTCAAATTTCAGCTCCAGTTTATTTTTCTCATCAGAGAAATGTTTTTTAAAAAAACCTAAATCTTCATTTAGAAACAACCATATAGATACGCAGTGCAAAACATAACTGAGATATAGTATACAGAAACAATGTCATGAATACAAGAAGGCATACTTTATTAACCTCCATAGAAGAAAGATAGAGACCTGAGGTCCCATGGACGACTGAAAAGGATGGAGAACTAAGACTGAACTAGCATCTTCTATCCCTTCATCGTAAAAAGAGAAGCTCAACAGACAGGTGAATCGTGTATGTAATGGAATACTGGTATTGAACCCTGCATGTAATTGTGTACTCGCTTATACAATGGTCCCATCTAAAAAGACTCCTAAATACATAATAATCAAATATCCCAATGTTCCATCCATCAAGGCCGGACTGAGTGGAGAGTAAGAGACTGGATTGAAGCATTGAGTTCAATCTCCAATGGACTCACCCCACAAGCCCCATTTAGGTAGGCAGGCTGCCCGGGACGTTGCCTAAGACAGAATTGGCACCTGTAAAATCTCTAGATTCCTTTAGCGTACAAAACAAAACAAAAAATCAAATGTTTCTGAATCCTAAGTATAAATAAACCAGACCATGAAATATCCCATCATGATACTATTGTCAATCAAAGAACCCATACAAATGATATAATAGGTTGAAAAACCATCCAATGCCTATATCTCCAAAACAAATTACAATAACTTGCTTCTAATACATAATGGAACTACAATAAAGCCCAAAAAAGTACTGAGAACAGGAAGAACTACTAGTGCTTAAGAGAAATTTTCAATTAAACTCAAAAAACCTGAAAATTAATTGGTCAAGATCTAGAATCAGTACGCACTGACATACAATAAAGAGAAAGGAATTGTTATACAAAGAAGAGAGTTAGACCCTATTCAGATATAACTAATAGAATAAAATAAAGTCAGAAGCTATATATGATAATCTACTGATAATTAACAGAACACAAACAAACTTAACAAAAAAGTCCAATTGCTATATGGTTTAAAATGTAAAGCATGCATTAAAGGAGTTTCACTGATCACTAAGACTAAACAACGGGAGTCCGGTTCCCTGGGAAATAAAAAAATAAGGAAATATATGGATAAAATGTTATTGTATTAAACATTAAAGAAGCTACAAGATCAGATATCCAGAGTAATCATTGAATATGGCAAGCCAGGAATTAAAGGGTAGAAAGAAAAGGATAATATGAATAAGTTGAACTACCAAGCAAATTCCAGCTGAAGAAAACAAATTAACTAAATTAATATAAAAGCACCTAACCCTAAACATGATTAAATAGGGGCTGTAATCAAAGTAATAGCAGAAAAAGATCTCACATTGAAGAGAGACATTTCTAAGACACAAGACCTAACAAGCAAAGAAGAGCAGAAGATCCAAATTCCAACAGGAGTAAGAAACAAATTAATCGAAGTGATAAAATGTGCCTAACCCCAAACATGGAGAAAAAAAGATCTCACAAGGAAGAGAGACATCCTTATATAAATAAGACTGGTCATGAAAATTGATAGAGAAAAGAGTCACACCTGAACCATAATAAGGAGCTTCAGCTAACAAAAATGTAGTGGTAACCAAAGAGAGCTGGTAGCTCAATAGTAGAGCAACCCTGCATGCACATGGGAGGTCCTAAGTCCGAGTTCTAGCTAGTCCATGGAAAATAACATGGTATCAGAGCAAAAGTAGCATAGTATTAGAACCAGACTAGGAGACCTCAGCACCAAAATGTGCCTCAAGGTGGGGTGTTGAAGAAATAAGCCACACCCTAACTGTAGTAAAAAGCCTACCAAAAAAAGCACTGGTCACAAAGAGGGCCCATAGCTCAATGCTAGAGCAACCCAGCAAAGCACATGTGAGGTACTCAGTTCAAGTCCTAACTGATCCATGAAAAATAACATGGTATTAGAGCATAAGAAATCTTTAAAGTTTTTTATAATTTATGTTGCAAAAAAAATGGAATGGACTTCAAAAACAAAGTTACACAAAACAGGGATGGCTAAGCTCAGGAAACAGCAGAAACTTCAGGTATACTTTTACAAGTAATGGTTATATTGGAAAATTCAACGGGAATAAATAAAATCAAAATTAAAACTAGTTAGACTTGAAAGCCCGTTATCCACAAACCTAGTAATGTTGTAGATAACAATACTGAATATTAAAAATTTAGAACTTCTTCTGATGTAAGCCAACTGCGTATTAGTGGGTAGTACTTCAGCTCTTTAAAGCCATCTGTCATTATTGAATCCACGAGGGGGCAACCAGTTGTTGCCCAAATGTCAAAGCCAACCTAATGTACGCAGTAAAATCAGAAACCTATGATAAGCATGAGAGCTTTAGAAAAATACAAAGAACTATAAAACCAAATGTCATTATGACTTTATGATATTGTGATTGGCTGATTCCTTTTCAGGGCCAAGGTTTTTTGTTGCAGTTGTTTCCTTTAAGGAACGGCATGGTTCTTGTTTTCTTTGGGTGGCTTCAAGACGTGATTCCATTCTGTCCACTATTTTTGAGGATAAGTTCTATTTATTTTCCTTTTAAGTAATATACAGATCTATTTCATCGAAAGAATGTCAAATTCATAGCCATCTGTACACTTTAATCTGCAGGAAATGACAATCAAAAGACTGCCTACCCCTAGATATATATCTGGTTCTGACGCTTTCATTCAGCAGTGACATTTTCACAGCCAAAAAATCATTCCAATATGCAGAGACCATTACCCAGTCGCATAGAAGTGCCCAAAGAGACTATTAAGAGCAAAGTCTGCAGGCAAGGAGTTGGAAACTAACCAAATTCAATGAAGATTTGCAATTTTTACAAAATCAGCTCAACTAACCACACATAATCTTCATAGCCAAGAAGAACCCAGAGCAATCAATCTTCACAGCTAAGAAGAACCCAGAGCAATCAGAAAGCATTACTACACACATTTCAAAAAAAAAATTATTCCTATAAAGGTCCAACACCTGTGGATTTAGCCATTTTTCATTATTCCAAGCATGAAAGTATTTAACTTCAAACAGGGCAGGCAAATCAAACCTACACATTATATCACATTTAAAGAGTCAAAAAAAAAAAATACAAGATCAAAACATAGAAAGGGAAACTAAAAAGAGTAACAAAAATACACTTACATGCCAGTAATCATGGTCTATGGTGAGCATTTTGGTGACAACAAATGTTCCAGCAGCAAAAACAATCATGGCATTAATCGTTCTATCAATATGCTTCATCTCCTCTTCCTTTTCCATCTGAGAAACCTGAGAACCGGTTCCAATTTGCACTTGGGCACCCGCAGTTTCTAACTGAAAACGTCCTTCGGCATTGAATCCCCCCACTTGGTTTTTAGGTAGATCATTCTCCAGTTCATTAGCTATGAACACGCGCCCTTCTTGTTGGTCCACAACATCATTGCTCTGCACTGGAATAACATCAAGGTCTTCTGCTAATGACCTCCTTTCCCAATTTCTTGCAGATTGCTTCCCATTCAGGAAAAGATTTGTCAGACCCACTTGAAATTTTCTGGACTCCTGACTTTTCCGTCTAGGCTTGGATATTATTATGGATGAATTTGAAAGGCCTTGAACAACAGAACTTGAATTGAAGGACTTGGGATTTCTTGTGGCGTTTGCTATTCTTGTTATCCCTTGTACTGCTACATTTATTGAAGCCATTGTAGGAGACAATAACACTACGAATTGCAGAAGAAAACTTGCGATAGCTATCAAATCAAACCAAAATAGCAATACCCAATTGGCAAAATGAATTTAAAACAACCGTACTCGATTTTATGGCAATACCCAACGACAAAGTTTAGCAAATCTGTCCTAAATAGAGATACCCAGTAAGCAATTTTGAAGAGACGTGATCATTCTCGATTGAACGGCTACACCCAAATCGTATTCAAAGCTCATAGGGGTTTTTAAAATGCTGAAACAGGAGCAGTGGAGCCCTCTTGTTACGAAGAGAGAATTGAAGCCCTGCTATATAGGAACGGATATCAAGACATTGCGAAACACAATTTAAGTAATATAAATTTAGATTCAATTGGGTGGTGAATCATGTTATCTAGATTTTGAGACAATAATTGAAATGGGATTCGATGACTTGTGTGGTTATGGTTGTGGGGAAGAATTTCTTTGTCTCCGGATTCATAGTTGTGGCTGTAGAACATGCCATGTGGAAGAGAAGAAACCTAGGGGCTATCAAGAGGAAGATATTTATACATTTACAGCGAAATATTTATTTGTTATTTTTTTCATTAGGGCAGTGTAAGGGTGATCTTAACCATGAAAGATTATCTAGAATGTTCTCAAACAATCCTAAATGTTCAACATTGTACATAGATGTAGAAAACTCATTCTAGTAAGAGCTGATAATTTCAGGTAGAAGACAAAGATCTTGCTGAATTTTGATTGATTTATTGAAAATAAATTGTCATTTTGTGTAGATTTTTGAATGGATTGAATTTAGCCCTCATATGTTCTCCTAATCAATATTCATTATTTGTGACATGTGAAAGGATACATCATGGTTCATAAGTTGAATGCATGGTTAGCAAATCCTTGTATAAAAGACAACTTCTAACTGTCAAACTTGTGAGGTGGAAGAAATGCTGACCTCAATAACTTATCCACTAGTACTCATGCACTTGGAGGATCAGAATTTGAATGACCAGAATTTGGTATATAATGCTATTTGATAAAAAAAAAAAAATTAAAAATTTAAATCAACATTTTAGACGATCATTAAGAAAAATTTAAAAAACTTAAATAATATGTAATCAAATATAATTAGATCTATATATAATAATTTCTTTAATTAAAACAAGTGAAATTAAAAAATATTAATTTTAAAATAATTTTTTGAATAACTAAAATTTAGTAACTAAATGAAAAGATAGGTGACTCACAATTTGGATGGTAGGTTCCAAAAGCCATTAATGGTGAGCAACCAAGGAGAAAAAGCTCCCACATCATTTGTCAACTTTTTACGCGGGAATAAATTTGGACCTCAAAAATAACTTATCTAAACCACCTTTTGAGTTGGATGGATAAATGTTTGGAATTATAGTGTAAATAGAACACGGCATCTCTTCTCTAAACTTAAGGTTGGACAACTCATCATTTGGGGAAAAAAATCAAATATTAAAAAATTTAATGAATATAATTTAAATTAAAGAATGTTTTATTTTTTACATTTTAATAGATTTTTTTTATTTATTTAAATTGTAGGAATCCAGTAGTCTGTTTTGTAAAGGAAAGTGGATTTGATAAACTTTTTTCACGTGAGAGGGAGAGGGGGAGACACCCTCTAGTACTAGGGGGGACAAGGGGAGACTGGACCTCAAGACCTCTTTCCTACAACATGATGCTTTAGCCAATCGAACCAAGTCCCCCACCCCAAAACTTGCTATCCAAGAAAATAGTTGAATTATATTTTATGTATGTATTTTTTCTATTTGTTTTATATTATTTTGTGTAGATAAAGTTAGAATATGATTATAATATATGTTTTTAAAAAAATTGGATACTTTTACTAATTTAACATTTTGTTATGTTATATTATTTTATTTAAAATATTTTTTATAATAATGTATTTTTTAAATTAGATATTTAATTGTGTTATTATATCTTCTAAATTGGAATGTGAGTCGAATTGTACTACTTATTTCAAAAATCTAAAATGTTTGCATTTCAAGGATGACAAGATTGAACATGATTATTATCCATCAATGTGTACACCAAATAGATTAAGATGTGTTTCTAGGGCTTCTATTTAAAGGAATCACCTTGGGCTATTTTATCATCTAGGGAATTATTTGATTAAAAGAAGCATAACACATTTATATATTTGTCACTAACATTTGCAATTTTTGTAAGTGTCCAAAATGAATGGACTAACATGGCAATTCTGGTGATGATTAAGATCTAGAAAGTGAACCTATAAAGTATAAAAACATAAAATTGAGATATTTGATAGGTGTCTACAAAGCAATAAATCATGTGTTAGCATTCTAAAACTCCTTTGTATTATTTATGTCATTTGGCATCCATTTAGTGCTCATTCGACCTAAAAAAATCTAACCTTAGCTACACATTATTAGCTAGTCTAAAATGGTGAACCCATGTTTATTGTGGTGAATTTTTTAGTACTAAAGTAATGAACTCGCTCAAAAGTGAAGAACTTGCCTAGTTCATCAAAATGTATGATTAAGCAAAAATATGAGTTTCCCTTTAGTTCTTATCCTAGTTGTGACCATGTTAGATCTACTATCCATACCCTTGATTCTAAATGACTAAGGTTTTTACAAATATGTCAATCTTGATAATTTCTTTAGTCCAAACTTTGAGATCAAAATAAATAGCTCATGGTGAATCCTTATTTTCTTGAGACCATTGCTTCCATATAGAGTTGTAGACACACAAATATTGAGAGGGGGGTGTGTGAATCAGTATTTAATAATTTTTACTTTAAACTACTACATTCATAACACCATTAAAACATAATCAATAATAATGCAAGCAATGAACACATCCACACAAGAGAACATCGAATTTCTATGGAAACCCAAAAGGGAAAAACCACGGTGAGAATAGTTGCTTGGAACTACTGCCAAATCTAGTCTCATAAAATGATATAAAACTTACATTAGTTTTGCAGGAACCAACCCACAAGAACTACAACCCAAAAGGGAGACACCAATCCCCTTGAATTCTAATTTGCAGGCACCAACCTATAAGAGAAACCAATCCCCTCAAATTCTGATTTGTAGGCACCAACCTACAAGAGACACCAATCCCCTCATACTAAGCTTCAACACAATGACTGGGCACTAACTCAGATCAAAAGAGGCTCCAACCTCACATTATAGAGAGAATGTAAATCTACTTCAAACAATATATTCTACATCAACAAGCGAACACAAACTATATCTGTGTGGAAATGTTAATACATTTTTTCTCAACACACTTAACTTCTCTTCACAACACACACCGCTCTCTCACCCTTTATTCATTAAAAATATTAGTAATATATATCCATTTCACTATGTTATAGACATCTTCATGTTGCCCTAGATTCTCTTAATAGCATTCATAACTAGTCATGTTGACCAAGGATAAATCCTTAATTCAAAATGGTATGAAACGTGTATTCAGCTCGACCCCAAATAAAATGTGTTATCCCAAGAGTAAGATGATGTCCTATACTTCCTACCATGAGCTTAACTGGTCCCATTTTATCTCCACATGCTTCCTTTAGAAGGTGCATGTTTCCTTTCTCTAGCATAAGCTCTTAGTCATCGTTCACAGTTATTTAGGAATTAGAATCTTCATTCTATCATTTCTAGATGCTTCATTTGAAACCCAAATCTTATAAAACTTGAAACTAACATAGATTTTGAGTAGCTTTACTTATCTTCTGAACCACAAGCAATAATTATAAACACCGGTAGAATGTGGTTTCAGTATAGTGTATATCTTGCTTTTGAGCAACAAACCTCAAAACTCTAACACAAAGACTTCCAGAATTCTACAAACACAGTAGAAGTCCAGGAACTATTGATTCTTGTATATATCCAAACTTCTTATGTTTTTAACATCTACAACTGACATTCCATCTCAATACATTTATGACAGTTCATCAATCTTCTCACCTTTGACATACCTTTGACATCAATGACAACACTATATCCAACAAGAACAACTTTCCTAATTTAGAAAAACTTTATCTTCCTCTAGGGATAAACCTACTATTGAAGCATCGCAAAAAGAGGATGTGTAACAACCCCCAAATTGTAAAATCTAAAATTGTTCTTACTTTTACTAAATAAGCACCTATATATAATAATATGAAACTACAATTATAAGTAGATAGTTATAAATTTATCCCCATTAACAAGTGTAGTGTTGAAAAATGTACTCCTTTACATTTTCAAACTATGTTTGCATGCCCTTAATTAATTGGACTTAGTTAAGCTTCTAATGACCTAAATTATGCATTCATAAGCCTTATTATTCTCGTTTTCTGAAAGGGAAACTGACATTAAATAAATGCTAACATTATTTTATACACCTTGTAATTTGTGTGTCCTAGATTTAGGTCCTAGGATCCATTCGCCCAAGGGTGAATGGGTCCTTCTTAAGTGCTAAGACCCAATTTTTAATATGTTTTTGGTGGCACTTTAATGATTCAAATTCAAGTTTCAAATGTTGGCTTATGGAATCTAATTTTAGGGAAATTAGATAAACATCTATAAATACATAGTTATTTTATTAATTCAAACTTAAGACACACTATCAAGAGTTCACAAGAGCAAAAATTATTGTCAAGAGCATTGAAGAGCATATTTATCAAGCATCTACAACAGCAATCAAGATCATATCATCATGTCAAAGTTATGTGTGCTCATATTATGTTTTGGAGCTAACATTGTGATGTAGGTTTCAATCATTCAAGCAAGCATTCAAGCATCAAATCAAGCAATCATTCAAGCCAATTCAAGCAAAATCAAGCTCCTTAGAGATATGTGTTAGACTTCAGTTCCCTAAGGGTGACTATTAAGGGTTGGGTGAGTTGTGACATAGCATTGCTCATTTATCAAATTCTTTCCTTTTTTGTCATTATTTCATTATCAAGGTTTAATTACTAAATCAAGGTTTGACCAAGGCATGTTGCAAGTATGAAGGTGTTGTCATTCATGTCAACAATCTTGTGTTGTCATTGGTGACAGTTGTGCAGTGGTTGAGAAGATATTATTTCTTTGATTAGTTGTATTATGTTGTCATCAATTAATTTTTTGATGTTAACCTCTCGTGTTGCTTTCATAAGCTTTTGTTTATGTTTTAAGATATCGAGGATATTGAGAAAATTGATAAATTAAGGAAATAGGGTGTTGCAAAGGTATTATGGTTTTTGCTTCGCACTTCTTCTAGGTTGAAGATCTGATTTTGTGGTTTGGATATGTTGAATAGAGGTGATTAGAGTTTCTATATCCAAAATTTTAGCTTTTGGATCAATGGTCATAGGAAGTTATGTTCACCAGTGTGTGAACTAGTTTTGCAGTGTTGCTTATAGAGGTGTCTGGGAGAAATGTATTTTCTCTATGTTTATTTGCAGTTGTTCTTTAGGTCTTGTGATTATGAAGGTATGTTTATGGTGTTGATCTCTTGCCTGTGTAAAGAGGATTCATGGTTTGGTGCTCTAGTAGATGGATTTTAGAGTTGCAATGTTTGGTAATGTAGTATGAATGTACAAGCTCTGTACATTTTGAAGGTGTGAATTGTTGCGAAGGAGTTCGATGGATTTCAGGATGGTGAAGGAATATTCTAGATCATGATGAAGTGTGGTGTGTGGTTTGCAATTCATCTTTGGATTTGAGGAAGGGTGTAATTCAAATTTTAATGGTGTTTGCATAGGTAATGGTCGACCTAGTGTTTACACTACATTCAAAGATGCTTGAGCATTCATGAAAGTGTAGTGTGGCATGTGAGATTTGAGTTGGGTCTTAGTTAAGTTTTGTATTGGTCCACTTCCATTTTTGTCCACTGTAGGAATGCTTAGTGTCGACCTAGTTTGAATTTGCAAAGAGTAAGGTGAGTGTAGCCAACTTGAAGATGTTTTTCAAGTTGCAAATGGTATAAATGCAAGTGAATTGATGCGAGAGGAAGTGTGGAATAGAGGTGAGGGATATAATACAAAATTAAGTGTAGAAGTATGAAATGTAGTTTAAGTTATAATGTATGATTGTTGAATGCAATGAGTTGAGGTATCTTGATCTCTTGAAGACTGCAAGTGTTGTTGAAGCTATTGTGGTGGATTTTTTGTTGCATTCAGATCATGCTCTATGTAACATTTTATCTTCTTTCTTCTTTCTATTTCGGCAATGAGCCTAAGATGTGATCCTTTCTGGACAGTGCGTCCTATTCTGGTAGTGAGCCTCTTTGCACCGGTTTTGTAATTACTTATACTATGAGCTAATCCTCACTGTGGTTTTTCCCTTCTAGGGTTTTCCATGCAAATCTGGTGTTCTCTTGTGTATGGTGTTGGTTGTTTCCAGTTTTTGTTATCTGCTTTTCATGTTCAAACATTATAATAGATTAAGGGTTTAATGAATACATGTGGATCTGATTACTGTTGAGGGTTTTAATGTTTTAATTTGATACAACTGATTCACCCCCCTCTCAGTTGTCTTTTTCATTCAACAATTGGTATCAGATCAAGGTTCCTTGGAGAAAACATTAACTGCTAAAGGTAGATCTAGGATGGCGAGCAAGAAGGAGATCCCTATGTTTGATGGCACAGACTATGCATTCTGGAAAGTGAAGATGGAAGGATATTTGAGTTACCTTGGATTTGATGTCGCTAAGGTAATAAAGACTGTATATAGCATACCTTTGAATGGACCAAGCACAAGTGATGAGATCAAGGCCTATGAAATAGACGGTAAGGCAAGGTTTTTTCTTTTGAGAAGTCTTGGACATTCTGAATAAGTGAAATTTATGGATCTAAAAACTGCTAAAGAATTTTGGGATAAGCTAGAAAATATTTTTGAAGGAGATGATAGGGTTAAACAAGCTAAGTTGTAGAATTTGAAGACACAATTTGAGACTTTGCAAATGTTTGAAGATGAAACAATTACAAGTTACATGCAAAGGGTTGATGAACTTGTAAGAGCTATGAGAAGTCTTGGTCCACAAGTCAACGAACCTAAAGTTGTAAAGAAAATTCTCAGAACTCTTCTGGATTCTTATAGTGAAAAGGTTTTTTCTATTGAGGAAGTTGAAAATTTCAATACATACACTAGAAATTAGTTTTTTGGCACACTAACTTCATTTGAGATGAGGAAAATTAGTCTGAAGATTGGTGAAAAAGTGGAGACTTCTTTGAAGACTGGCAAATTAGAAAAATTTGAAGATTCAGATGGAGATGATCTTGATGATTTGGAAGCTAACTTTGTAAGAAGAATGAGAAGGGCACTAGTTAGTACAAAGGTAAATTACTTTTCAAATATTTCAGTTGTGGAAATATAGGTTACTATGCCTTGAGATGTCCAAAAAGAACTACGAACAATAAGAACAAAGAAAACAAAGGAAACATGATCAAGAAAAGCTACTATGTTAAAGAAGATGCAGGTATTTCTGATGATGAATCTAATATTGAAATTTTGATGATGAATTTTTGTTCTTGGCTTTGAAAGATGAATTTGGTTTGACTAAATTTGAAAGTTTTGTGAAGGAAAGTATTCCGGAGAAAAAGGATAAAGCTGGAGGTACTTTGGTACTTGCTTTTCATGTTAGACAGTACAAAAACTATTGGGTTATTGATAGTTGTTTCTCAAATCACATGATCAAAGACAAGAGTAATTTTGTTAAACTTGAAAAATATGATGGAGGACTTGTTAAATTTGGAGATGATTCAGTAGCTAAGATTTGTGAAAAAGGATCAATCAAGTTTGATGGCAAGCATAACACTGAAGACGTTTACTATGTTAAAGGCTTAAGGCATAACCTCTTCAATGTTGGAAAAATGTGTAGCAAAGGATACAATCTTATGTTTCAGGATGACGGATGTGAGATCAGAAAAGGGTGCAGAACTGTGATTACTCTTGGAAAGAGGATAGATGGAAATATCTATCAGCTCAAGGGTTTGATGGTCATTGTTTTATGACTCAGATTAATGATATCTAGTTATGGAACATGAGAATGTGTCACATCAATTTTGATAACTTGTTAATCTAATCAGCTCAATTTAAGCAATAAGAGATCTATCGAGGATTACAAATCCTATTAATGTTGTTTACAAAGATTGTCAATTTGGAAAATAAACTAGAAGTAGTTTTAAGGGAAAGGAACAATCTTTTATTGGATTACGAGAATTGGTACACACAAACATTTGTGGTCCTACAAGAGTGAGAAGTCTTCAAGGTGATAGGTATTTCATGCTTTTGATTGATGATTATTCTAAAATGGCATGGGTTACTTTTCTTAGAGAAAAATCTGAAGCTCTAGATAGATTTAAAGCATTCAAAGTTATGGTTGAAAATGAGATGGATTTGAAGATCAAATGTTTGAGGTCTAACAGAGGTGAAGAATTCACCTCCAATCAATTTGACATATTCTGTGAGAATCATGTCATAAGAAGGCAATTGTTTTCCCCTAGGACTCCTTAGAAAAATGGAGTGGTTGAAAGGAAAAATAGGACTATTCAAGAAGCTACAAGGACTATGATGAAATAAGCTAACCTATCAAAAGTCTACTGGAGAGAAGAAATTCATACTATTGCTTACATATTTAATAGAGTTTTAAGCAAGATCTAACAACACAAAGACTCCCTATGAGTTGTGGTATGGAAGGATCCCTAATTTCAAGTACTTTAGAGTGCTCAGAAGAAAATGTTATATTAGAAGAGATGATGAAAACTTAGGAAATTTTGATGCAAGGTTTGATGAAGGTATCTTCCTTGCATATTCTGCTAAAAGAAAAGCTTATAGATGTTACAACAAAAGGCTAAGAAGGATTGTTGAAAGTGCGAGCATTAAGGTTGATGAAGATTTAAGGAATTCAATAGTAATAGATGAATATGAGTCAAATGAATCTACTTGCGGAGAAGAAGAAGAAGAAAAAGCTAAGGAAAAATAAGTCCAAAATGAAAAGGAAGAAGCTCCCAAAAAGACCCCTAAGTATGTATAGAGAAATCATTCCAAAGAAAAAATCATTGGAGACAAAAGTAAAGGTGTGTTGACAAGAAGAAGAGCTACTAAAGCAAAATTAAATCTATGTTTACTCTCTAAAGTTGAACCTAATATAGTGATTGAATCATGCAAAGATGAACACTAGATGAAGGAAATGGAAGAAGAACTCATGCAGATTGAGAAGAATGGGACTTGGGAACTGGTTCCTAGCCCTGAAAACAAAAACATTATTGGAACTAAGTGGGTATTTAGAAACAAGCTGAATGAGAATGGAGAAGTGGTTAGAAACAATGAAAGGATTATGTGTAAGGGTTATGCATAAGTTGAAGGAATAGACTTTGAGGAGATATTTGCCTCGATGATTAGAATGGAAGCAATCAGAATGTTCTTGGCATTTGCAGCACATAAGGACTTTAAAGTTTATCAGATGGATGTGAATTCTACTTTCTTGAATGGAGAATTGGAAGAATAAGTTTACATGGAACAACTAGAAGGATTTCAATTTTCAAATAAACCTAATATGGTTTGAAATTAAAGAAGGAATTGTATGTATTGAAGCAAGCTCCCATAGCTTGGTATGTGAGGTTGGACAAATACTTGATATAGCAAGAATTCAATAAGGGTATCATAGATAGTAATCTCTACTTTAAAGTTGAGGAAGATCAAATCTTGATAGTGGTAGTATATGTTGATGAAATAATTTTTGGAGGAAATGAAGCTATGTGCATGAAGTTTGTAGAAGAGATGCAAAAAGAGTTTGAGATTTCTATGTTTGGGGAGATGATTTTTTTCCTTGGGCTACAAATAAATCAAACAAAGAAAGGCATATTCATTTCACAATCAAAGTATGTTAAAGATATTTTGAAGAAGTTTTGAATGGAAGACTCCAAACCGGTATGTACTCCTATGGTTATTGGTTGCAAACTAAGTAACGATGATGAATCCCCCAAGGATGATTAGAGCAAGTATAGATCTATGATTGGTGGACTTCTATACCTAACTACTAGTAGACTAGATATTATGCATAAAATTTGTCGGGTGGTTAGATTTCAAGAAGAGCCTAAAGAGACATGTTGCAGTAGTGAAGAAGATATTTAGACATTTGAAGGGCACTTTCGATTATAGCTTGTGGTATCCTAAGGATATTGATTTCACATTGAGTGCTTACATAGATGTAGATTGGGTCGGTTGTGTGGATGACAGGAAAATTAGAAGTGGTGGTGCATTCTTTCTTGGATGTAGATTGGTATCATGGATAAGTAAGAAACATGGTTATGTTTCTTTATCTACTGCAGAGGTTAAGTATATTGTAGCAGCATCTTGTTGCACACAAGTGTTGTGGATGAGACAGACATTGAAGGATATCAGAGTGGTGTATGATGAGCCTATTTCTATATTTTTATGATAATACAAGTGTAATCAATATTTCAAATAATTTGGTGATGCATTCAAGAACAAATAATATATCAATTAGGTATCACTTTTTGAGAGAAAAGGTTGTGGAGAATAAATTAAAGCTTGAATATGTACCTACAAAGGATTAGATTGTTGACATATTTACTAAGGCTCTTCCTAAGGATACTTTTGAGTATCTTCGGGAGAAGTTGGGGGTTATTGCCCCTCCTTTGAACTAGATGCATATGGATATGCATCACTCCAGTGGATCTATGGATTCATTCATTGTATGGACTGATGTTGGTGGCTACCTCTCAGGGGGAGTAGGTAGTGACATTTTTGCAGTATGAAGTTTTCATTGTGTAGAGGTTATTGAGTTGATTGGTGTGTACTCCTAAGGGGGAGTATTCAGATCAGTTGTAAGTATCTTGTCTATGTCAAAGGGGGGGAACAATGCAAAATATTTTACCCTTTTCCATTGATTTCAAAGGGAGAGAGAGAAATCATGTGAAAAATTATATTTATACAAAGGGAGAATGAGGCAAGTATCAAAGGGGGGAGAGTGTAATGAGTTAGTTGTGCAATGGGGAGAAAATATAAAAGGAAATAGATATGTTCAGAGCTATTGTCTTTGATGGTTTTTCACATCTTGTGTTGCCATCAATGATAAAGGGGGAGATTGTTACAAGTATGAAGGTATTATCATTGGTGTCAATAATCTTGTGTTGTCATTAGTGATATTTGTGCAGTGGTTGAGAAGAGATTCCTACTTCAATTAGTTGCATTATGTTGTCATCAGTTAAGTTTCTGATGTTTACCTCTTGTGTTGATTTGATGAGCTTTTGTTTATGGTTTAAGATGTCAAGGATATTGAGAAAACTGATAAAATAAGGAAACAAGGTGTTGCAGAGGTATTCTAGTTTGTAGAGGTGTTTTGGTTTTATTTTGCATTTCTTCTAGGTTGAAGATTTTCTTGTGGGGTTTGGATATGTTCAATAAAGGTGTTCAAAGTTTCTATATCTAGAATTTTAGCTTTGGATCGATGATCAGAGGAAGTTATGTTCACCAGTGTGTGAATTGGTTTTGTAGTGTTGCTTATAGAGGTGTCTAGAAGGAATGTATTTGCTTCGTGTTTCTCCATAGTTGTTCTTTAGGTATTGTGATTCTGAAGGTATGTTTATGGTTTTGATCTCTTTCATGTGTCAAGAGGATTCATGGTTTGGTGCTCCGAAAGATCGATTTTAGAGTTGCAATGTTTGGCAGTGTAGTCTGAATGTACAAGCTATGTACATTTTGAAGGTACAAATTGTTGTAAAGGAGTTTGATGGATTTCAGGATGGTAAAGGAATATTCTAGATCATGATGAAGCGTGGTGTGTGGTTTGCAATTCATCTTTAGATCTAAGGAAACATGTAATTCAAATTTTAATGGTGTTTGCATGGGTAACAACTGACCTGGTATTTACACTATATTCGAAGATGCTTGAGAATTAATGAAAGTGTAGCGTGGCATGTGAGTGTTGGTTTGGGTTTTAGTTAAGTTTTGTATTGGTCCACTTTTGTTCCTATCCATCACGAAATTCTTAGTGTCGACCTAGTTTGAATTTGTAAAGTGTAAGGTGAGTGTAGCTGACTTGAAGATGTTTTTCAAGTTGTGGATGGTATAAACTCAAGTTGAATTGATGTGAGAGGAAGTGTGGAATAGAGGTGAGGGATGTAATGCAAAATTAAGTGCAGAAGTGTGAAATGTAGTATGAGCTATAATGCAAGATTGTTGAATGTAGTGAGTTGAGGTATCTTGATCTCCTGAAGACTGCAAGTGTTGTTGAAGTTGTTGTGGTGGATTTCTATTGTATTGAGATCATGTTCTTTGTGTAACATTCTATCTTCTTTTTTCTTTCCATTCCTATAGTGAGTCTAGGTTGTGAGCCTTTCTGGACAGTGCATCCTATTTTGGCACCGAGCCTCTTTGTATTTGTTTTGAAATTACTTCTACTATGAGCTAATCCTCACTGTGGTTTTCCCCTTCTAGGATTTTCTAGGTAAATTTGGTGTTCTCTTGTGTATGGTGTTGGTTGTTTCTAGTTTTTGTTATTTTATTTTCATGTTCAAACATTATAACAAATTAAGGGTTTAATGAATAGATGTGTATCTGATTACTATTGAGGATTTTAATGTTTTAATTTGATATAGTGTATTCACACCCCTCTCATTTGTCTTGCTCATTCAACAAGGCAAACCCCTATTCACCCAAAACCAAACATTTTTCCCTCTCTTTGTGTGTGCAAATTTGCAAGTGAAGGACTGAAATTGGACCAAAAGTGCAATTTTGCAAAGTTGTCAAAGTTGTCATCAAAGTTTTCAAGTCACGAAAACTCACCTACAAATTTTATTTTTGACTTTTTGGTAGTGGAATATGGAGAAATCGAGAGCTAAGATCTGAGATCCGATGATTGTGAAATCAGATTTTGGACCCCTGTATAAAGACCCATTTGCCTTAGGGTGAATCTATCTTGGTAGGACACTTAGCAACCAAATTTTGGAGCTTGGTACACATCAATTTGACCTTCTTAGATCTGCCTAAAAGTTATTTTTTCTATTTTTTCTAGCCTTTAATTTTGTATTTCAAGTTTTGCATCACATAATTGAGTTCATTAGGTATTTTTTATCTCTCCAAAGTGCATTTCAATCATTTTTTGTCATAAGGAAAACTAAGATCCCCATATAGTTGACTTACCTCAAGGTTGAAAGTTAATTTAATCCTTGGGAGATCTATTTTCCTAATGAAACAAGAGGAAAAATAGGTGTGTTAGGTCACCCTTCCATTTTGGTGAACCCTTTCACACCTATCCCCATGTAAATACCCCCTTTGTTTTGTTGTTGTGTTTAGATTATGATGCTTTGATATTTCGATAAGCTATTTATAGAGCGATGTGGACTATTTGTGGTGGTGTGTGTTGTACCTCCTTTGATGCTTTATTTGACATGCTTTGATTAGTGTAATAATGTTAGTTTTCTATAACATGATTATTGCACATGAGTGATTTAATTATGATGGAACTGTCAGTTCGTGATAAGTGTATTGGTGAAGGGGACGGAATAGCATCACTCACTTGCGAGCGCCCTACGATTCCACGATTTCCTCTTCACAGTGTGTTTTATGATGATGTTTATATACATGTGCTATTGATACCTCATTTATAGGTTTGCAGGTACAAAACATCAACTCCACCTAGCTTCACAGGTTTGAGCGTGTCGACCCAATGGTAAAGTTGGTTGGGAGATAGTAGCTAGGTTACTTGTGTCAGGTCTAC
>CM021100.1:341842111-341870592 GCA_007115665.2 Sequoiadendron giganteum | reverse complement strand
ATCCCATTTGCTAGAGGGTCTCAAACTGATGAAAGAGGGGAGTTGGATCCTGATTTGGTAATCAGATCCCATTTCAGAAAACTATTTATTTTTTAAAAATGAAGAAATATTCATTTTTACCAGCGCGCACGAGATCTCAATTTCAGACTGACAGCGACCTCAAAAGACCTCTCAAGTACCGTATTTTCCCCCATTTTTAAATTTTCTTCATTCCAAATTGAAATTGTTAATAAATTAATTGTTTTTAGCATGTTTATTTCAATTTTTTTTAACATTTTAAGCATTTTATTTCGTGTTATTGTAGAAATGAGAAATTGTACAAATAGATTAAAAACATATGTCAAATTGTGAAGATTTTGAATAGAAACAAAAAAATAAACCTTGAATTGTATTTTAGAAACAAAATTTAACTTTTGAAACTTGAATTGTTTGATGAAACAAAAAAAAATTGTATTTGAAAACCCTAATTGAAACGAAACAAAAAAAATTGCATTTCAAAACCCTAGAAATTGAAATGAATTAAAAATTTGCATTTAGAAACCCTAATCAAGCTTTTTGAAATCTCAAATTCAAATCAAAGCAAAAAGAAAAAAGAATTTCAAAACTCTAGTTTGAAATGAAACTAAAAAATTGTATTAAAAACCCTAATTGCTTAGAAATTGAAACCCTGAATTGAATTAAAACAAAAAAAAAATTCCAAAACCCTAAATTCAAATCGAACAAATCATTTTGATTTTGAAAACCCTAATATTCAAGCTCAAGAAAATTCATTTGCATTGCTTAAATTTTTTAAATTTCATTTGCATTGTATGGAGAAAATGGTATGTTAAACTTTAGTTTCAATGGTAAATTATAATTAGATTAGAAAAACTTTCCATTTTTTGTGAAATGAGTATAGTATTTCTATATGAATTTCCATTTAGAACTATCTTTTATATGAATTTTGATAATTAATTATAGGTCAAATAATCAATCCTATTAAAAAGATGAAAAAAAAAAAAACACACACTCTAAATTCAAAATCTAGCTTCATCTAAGGTCTATGAAACCTTAAGTGAGGATTAAATTGAAAATCTAGCTTCATCTGAAACAGATTGAACAAACTCTAACGAGTGTAATCTATTGTCACTCAAATAAAAATGATACTCCCTCAGAAATTTTCTATCATCCTCAATGCTATCATTTGCATGTCTATAAACAATATGGACAAACATAGGTACTTGCACTAAATTATAATACTGTGATTGAATTTCCTCTTGTGGAGCTAGAGTATAATTTTCCGCAAAATCAACCACTAAAAATATAGTGCCAATTGGAAATGTGTTTCTATATGCGTGAAATTGGCCATCAAGCCATCAAGCATGTTAAGAGTGCATGATATATTTGGTACTATCTTATTCTTAAATTCACTCATGAATGCATGCACACTAACTTTTTTTGTAACTAAATCAAAACGCTTTCCTATTTTTCCATCTTTTAAAGAATAGTGAACATTCTTAAATCTTTTATCTTCTACTATTTTTTGTCCAAAATCATTATCAACACTTTCATGCATACAAATTCCTAAGAATGAAATATTTCCAAAGTCAATGCATTGTCTATAAATACAAGAACTTAAAACAATTTACCATTAGATATTTCACAAAACAAACTTGAAATAAACTCCCTTATTGCTTCAGGTGGCATATTAATACTGCATTCCTGTATAATCATGTTAGTATGCAAGGTACAACGTAGATATCGAAAAACATCATAAAAATAATGAAATTGAACATGTGTTTTACAACAACAAGATATTCGTTGCTTATTAATTTTTACTTATCACAGTTTACAGTTTTCAAAAGACCTTTGACTTATTTTAATATTATCAGGTAACACTAAATCATCACAAAATTTTCTATAAAATTCAGTTTGTGTTGTATTTAATAGGTGTTTTGGGTGACGATCACGAACTTTGGACCCCACACTCAATTTTAAAACATCTCTAGCATTAGATGAAACCCTAGTATTATCATGCCAATATTTTTCAATCAAAGATTCAACTTCAACATTCAATTTCATATCAAACCTAGGGAGTTGACCATTGAAACTCCAACATTGGTTGATAGGATCATTTTATATGATTTATCTTCTTTTTCCACTCTTAGCAATGTTTTAGGATGTATTTTTAAAACTTCACTAATATTTCTTACCATTCTTTTATTCAAAGTTTCTTTATTAACTATAGTAGTTGTTATAGCTCTTCTTGCTGCATTTTTATCTTTAGATTGACTATTTTTCCCAATAGATTGAATGGAACTAGCAACTGTACACATAGCATGTTTTAATGATTGATCTTTTCTTTTTGGTTTCACAAAAAAGCCTAACTTTTTCATTTTTTTCCTCATTTTTTTCATTCTCATCAATTGCATCATTAGTTGACATTGAATTACAATTTTTTTATGATAAAATAATTTGTTGTATATTTTATTTGCATGTGTTCTTATTTGCCTCCAAGAAATTTGAGCAGGAAGATTATCAAAAACACCACTTTCAATTTTTAAAAAAGTATTTTCATTAAATTCAACATCACATTCTAGATTTTCATCTTCATCTTCATTTTCATTTTCATTTTCAACTGCAAAATTATTTACATTTTCATCTTCATTTTCATCAACAAAACGGTTTTCATTTTCATTTACATCAACAAAATGGTTTTTGTTTTTATTTTCAATAAAAGGGATTATTCTCAATTTAATTCTCAACAAAAGGATTATTCTCATTTTCATTCTCAACAAATTCTATAAAATTTTCATCTCTCTGAATATTATCAATGTCAACATTGTTAAGTCCAACATCTTGTAAAACTTCTACATACGAATTTACCATTTCACTAACATGTGGATTTGAAGACATACCTAGATTTGTGCATATTGAAACATTGCCCATAGCATTGAAAGAGGGATTTGAAGACATAGTAGGACTTGCTTGTATAATCATATTCTTCTCCAAATTGACTTCTTGCAAATTAGCGTCATCTACAACCATGGTCTCCTCTATGTTTTCATCTTCAATAGTTGTCGAATTGGATGCTCCCCCATCATTCATTGATTTAATTCTCATTCCCCTTTCTCTTTGTTTTTGTCTCTCCTTCTCTTTGTTTGCTTCAATTCTTCAGGAGTCAATGTCTTCCTCCTCTTATTACAAGTTTTATCTCCCATGATTATAAAATTCTCAAGCACAAATGAATGTCATTAGTGAAATTCTTCAAAAAATTCAATCCAAATCGGAAGTTCAAGACAGGACTAAATTCTTCCTCGTGTTCCTCAAAACAAGTAGAAAACTAGCACAATTTCACTTTAAAACTGAGTTCTTCATCCCTCCTTTGAAAAAATCAATTCATATTGCAAGTTGAAGACCTTTTGTTCCTCCTTTGAAAAAATGGGATCACTCCTTTGAAAAAATTAATTAAAAATGCAAGTCACCACCTATAAAAAGAATGCTTGATGAAAAATTATCCAATTTTACTGCTCTCGGCCGTACATATGAAGTTGCAGACTTCACAGTAAAATTTGATAGTAAATTTAAATAACATGCTTAAAAAGAAATGGGATCCTGATTATTGAATGAGATCCTGTTTTAAAAAAAAATGAAAAAAACAGGATCTCATTCTATAATCTAGATCTCATTCCCAATATTTATTATGGGGACCATTAGCAAAGGAACGGGATCCCGTTTCATAAACAGGATCCCGTTCCCCTGTCAACGGTCACTATATTAAATATTGGTAACGTGATCTCAATTATAGAACTCCCGTCTTTTGAAAAAAAGGATCTCGTTCTATAATCGAGATCCCGTTTTTTAAAATTTGAAATTATTTTTTCTTTGTGGTTGGGTTTTTGCCTCAGATTCTGGTTCAAGTAAAGCATTGGGAGTTCAAACCTAGGCCTTCAACCTGGCCTGTGTCTTGCCTGAATCTTCTTCTGACTATCCCTTCTGAGTAGCCTATGTTGGCTCATTCTACTGACACTGTTAGATGTCAGACCCTCCTCGAACTTTGTTGGATGCCTTAGCTAGTCCTTCAATTCTTCTTGTCTCCTCTCCTGTGCTACTATCTCCTAGGTGTGATGGTTTTTCGCCCTTGGTGACTATTGTGGATCTGCTTCTTCCTCCTTGCTTAGGGGATGATTTTGAGCTTTCTTGGTTGGTTGTGCTACCAAAAAAGAAGGGACTCCCTTATTATGTTGCTACTTCACGACCTCAGCTTTTGGGAGTCAATTTGGTCCCCCCTAGGATTGGGGTTCTCCAGTCCTAGGTTGTTGTTCAACAACTACCTGTCAATTGTTTTTGTGTGTGATCTGCCCTCTTTCCTAGTTCATAGTTGGTTTGAAATATGTTTCCTTTTGGCCCATTGGGCTCACTGTGTTAAGGGTACGACAGCCTAAAAATGCTACTTATTGTATCAAAAACACATTTAAATTCACAACTATTGATCCAATATTGGTTATAACAACTATTGAAACATGCTCAAGTATTTGATCCTCTCCCCTAACATAATCATTTTTTTCTTCAACACTTTGGAAAAATAGTTGTGCTATATAATTGCACTATCATTTTCTATAATAGTTATGCGAGATGTCCTTCCTTTGAGTAATATAGTCATTTTTTTCTTGAGCATTTTTAAAAAATAGTTGTACTATACAATTACATTGTTATTTTCATTTCTAAAGTTTTTAGAGGTTTTTCGATGGGTTATGTGAAATGTCTTCCTTTCAGTAATATAATCATTTTTTTCTTCTTACATTGTGGAAAAATAATTGTACCATGCAATTCCTGTGTCTTTTTCCTTTCTACTATTTTTCCAATTAATCATATGAAATGTCCTCTTTTTAAATAATATAATCATTTTTTTTCTTGAACATTTTGTAAATATTGTTGCACTATATAATTGACACTGTCGGTTTCCTTTCTTGAATTTTTCCAATGTGTTATGTGAAATGTCCTTTGAGTTACAATATAATCATTTTTTTATTCTAACACTTTGAAAAAATAGTTGTACTATATAATTGCAGTGTCATTTTCTTTTCTATCATTTTTCTAGTGAGTTATGTGAAATCTCCTTCCTTTGAGTAGGGGAGAGGATCGTGCCCTAACTTCACACTTCTCAAAATCCTACATGGAAATTTAAAATCACTTCCAATTTTTTACTGTAGCTCACTTGGTAGTCCCCTAACTATAACTAAGGTTTCAAGCCTACATCAACATGTTTTTTTGTTGAGGTATCCAAAAAGGCTCAACAAAAAGTGAGACCGATACTTTTGCACTAAATCATGTTTTATTGGTGCATTGATGTGACATCACACAATTTGTTGCTTTTTAGATCTAAGGAATGCATTCATTCAATTATGGATTGTCATCAATACTAACACCTTTAAAGTCACAACTATTGATGCAATATTGTTATAAATATTGGACATTAAATCAACAAATGCTATAACCACTATTGGAACATGCTCAGGTATTGGATCCTCTCCCCTAACATAATGATTTTTTTTTCAAGACTTTGGAAAAATAGTTGTGCTATATAATTGCCTTGTCATTTTCTTTTCTAGCAGTTTTCCAATGAGTTATGTGAGATGTCCTTCCTTTGACTAATATAATCATTTTTTTCTTGAGCATTTTTAAAAAATAGTTGTACTATACAATTACAGTGTTATTCTCTTTTCTAAAGTTTTTCCAATGAATTATGTGAAATGTCTTCTTTTGAATAATATAATCATTTTTTTCTTCTGACACTGTAGAAAAATAATTGTACCATACAATTAGAATATCTTTTTCCTTTCTACTATTTTTAAATAATATAATCATTCTTCTCTTCAACAATTTTTCAAATGAAATGTTCTTCCTCATCTGTTTAACTTGTGGTTGCCAGCCAAGCGCACTTTGTTCTCAACTGAGCTGTCATGTCACAGGATGTTGTGCACTACCATCTTATTAGGACTCTTTAAATAATTATCCGCGTCTCATAAACTTCGCTTTTATAATTGTTTTTGTTTTCATGTATACGTTGGATTTTGACAGCCCGTTATAACTTTTACTTTAAACTTTTATTTATTTTTGTTCATTTATATTTGTGTGCTCTTTTCTTTTAGACTTATTTTTTATTTACTTTTTACCTTATAATGTTCTATGATGGGATTTGAAAATTCATGGCTATGGAAAATTCACCGACAGAAAATTCACCCCCAAGTAAAATTCACTCTACGATGGATGAATTTGCCGTATGCCAAAAATATTATACTGTTTAAGGGGTTGAGTTTTAATTGGTTAAAATTGATTTTTTATTATGGAGATTCAAGTTTAAATTTTTAAGAGATTTAATATGAAATTGTAAGTTGTGACTTTTGGCCTTTCATAGTTAGCTTCTAATATGAAAGTGGTTTATAAATAAATAGAATTTTAGGTTGTCACTCTTGAACATTTCTAGTATGGTTGCTCTAAAGCTATTTTTTGTGTAATGGCTATTATTAACTCTTTTTTAAAAAATTATAAGTTTCTTTTAGTTTAGAATTACTTAAAATTTTCTAATGTAAAATAAAATATCTCTTAAATAAAAAAACTTAACTATAATGCAAATATAATAAAACAATTCTTAAATAGTTTTACAATAAAGATTGATACTGGTGTTTTTAGATAGTTGTATTTCATATATTTAATTCAAATTTTCATAATTGACATTTGATAGTATTATATTATAAAATAAAACAAATTCTATTATAGAACAAATACTATTATTATATCACTAACACTTGCAATTGATTTTAAACTCCATGCAATCAATTAAATTAATTAAGAAATCAATAGTGACATATATGAAAACACATTTTGTGTATTTTGATATTTAAAAATTTTATTCCATAAAATTGCTTCAAATTAATTTGTATAAATGACACAATGTCAATGAACTAACATTGAATTAAAAATTATATATATGTGTATGTGTGTGTACACAGACATATATATATACATATATACATATACACATATATATACATACATACATATACATACATACATATATTTACAGACATATATACACATGCATACATAGATATATACATATACATAAATGTATACACATACATATACGGATATACATGTGTGTGTACATAATTGAATAATAGTAATATGTGTTGTTTGGAAACATGTACATCTCAAAGGTTTTGGTGTATTTGAATTTGTCATGAATTTTGAGTTTATTTATTTTAATTTTACCTAAATTTGGCATCTAAGGAACTTGTCATTAGGCTATGAAGAGCATACCATGAGTTCTTTTAAGAATATTTAATTAGAGACTCATATATAATCAGCATGCATATTTGATTCTTTGTTTATATTTAATAGATTGAAGTATTCTCTAATGGTTCTCTTTGATCTCCTCTATTTGTTAAATTATGAATTAATTGTATGTTGAAGTCTTTTAATATCAGGTAACAATATGTTGCATAAAAATGTGTCAAGTTGATTTATAATAGTTAATAAAAAAAATTAAAATTTTGAAATTGAATTTTAATATTTAAATATTAAGTTCATTCTTGCTCAAAAGAATATTTAAACCATAAAAATAAATGATAATCTTAAAATGACAACTAAACCTATAAAAATAAATATAAATTATAAATAAATTTAAAACAATAGAAAATAAATATATAAACAATTGATATAAATAAAATCAAAATAAATAAAAATAAAAATAAAATTATAAACCAAACCAAATATTAAAAGATGTACTTACAATATATTATTATTACATTCGATACACAAAAATCAAACAGCATTAACTTAAAAAGTGAGTCCCTATCAAATGTGATAATTTATACCAAACTTTATACAAGCAATGCATATTTTAAATTAAAGGAAAAATAGGTGGACTATTAAAAGTTTAATTTTTTTAAGGATTTGGGTTTTTATCAGCTGGTTTCGTGATGATGCAACTTCTATGTTGTCTACATAGTTTGCTGCAAGGCACCCTCATCTGCTACAGCTCTGTTTGCTCCCGTTTTTTCATTTGTAATTGAACTTTTCTTTTTCAATAGAAAAGAGAATTTGAATGGTAGGTGATATTCAAGATGGGGAAAAATAGTTGTGATATTCTAAATTTATTATTACATATAAAAATATGATTCTAAATTAATATATTTAAAACATAAAAAAATACAATGTTTTAAAAAAAATTGAAAATATTTCAAAAAGGAAAAATCATTAATATTCGATTTTATTCAAAATTAAATATTATAAATGAAGATTTAATTGTACAAAAATAGAACAAATTAAATATATAGGGTGAGGGTTATGATTAGAATTAGTGTTAAACTCAACCCTAAACCTAAGCCTAATCCTAATTGTTATCACAACCCTACACATAACCTTAGTTCTATATCTAACTATAACCCTAATGTTAACCTAAAACCTAAACTTAACTATAACCTTAACCTTAAATTTAACAATAATTTTATATCTGACCCTAATCATAAACCTGATTCTATCTAGCCATAACCCTAGAGCCCAAATTCTATCTCAAATTATAACCCTTACCCTCATTATATGTCTAACCATAACCCAAACCCTATTCATCACCATAACCCTAATCTTAACCCTAACCCTAACCATAACTATAATTATAATTATAACCCTAAACCTATCCTTGATTCTATATATACCTATAACCCTAGCCTTAACCCAAGACCTAAACCTAAGCATAACTTTCACCCTAAACCTAATTGTAACCCAAACCTTAATCCTAACCCTAAACCAATTTATAATTGTATCCCTAACCCTAACCTTAACCCTAATTCAATTTTTAATTATAACCCCAAACCTAATTTTATCTCTTACCCTATTCTTAACCTTTCTTAACCTTAACACTGACCCTATTCCTACCTATAACCCTTACACTAATCTTAATCTTGGACATAATTATAACCCTAACCCTACCCCCTGACTCAAACCCTAATCAAAATCCAAAGCCTAACCTTAAACCTAACCCTAACCCTAATTGTAACCTTAACCCTAACCTTACCCCAAACTCTAACCCTAACCCTAATCCTAATCCTAACCTTTACCATACCCAAAAATCTCACCCTTACCCTAACCCTAACATTGTCCCTAACTACATGATATACCCTTGATCATCATCATAATCCTTACCCTAATTGTAAACCATAACCATAACCATATTCTTAACCCTAACCCTAACTCTATTCATGATGTAAATTCTTACCCTAACCATGATCCTAAATCTTAACCCTAACCATAATCATAACCCTAACACTAACCATTATCTTAACCCTAAACCTAACCCAAATCCTTCCCCTAATTGAGCATTAATCATAAATTCAATTGAACCCTATATCCTAAATTTATTTGAATGCTAACACTTATCATTTATAAAATCATAACCCAATTGAACCCTTACTATAATTGAACAACCACCCTAAGTGAAATCCAACCCTATGTTAACCCTACTCATAACCATATCTTTAATTCTAATTATAATCCTAACCCTAATTCTATTTATAACACTAACCATAACTATATTCTATAATTCATAATCTTATTTTAAGACTAACCCTAATGAGTTATTTAAAATTTAACCCTAAGACTAACCCTAATTAAACACTAACACTAACTCAAAGATTTCCCCTAATTCAACCCTAACCCTAACTCAAAGGTTTTTCCCTAATTGAATCTCAACCCTAATAAAAATTTGAACCTAACCATGTTTGACCCCTAACCATAACTTACATTAAATTTTTATATTAAATATACTAAAATACTATTATTTATCTAATAATATAATAAAATAATATTGTATAATTATATATTAATTCATGTTATGTGTTGCGTCACCATTGCTACTAGCTTATCTATCTTAATATATTAATATATATATTATACATCAAGAGATATCATTATCGGGGCCTATTTTTTAAATTCAAAAAACAAAAAAGCAAAAAAATACGCCTTGAAAATGATATCTTTCGGCGTATAATATATAGATCAATATATTAAGATAGATAAGCTAGTACAATTGCAGTGTCAATTTTTTTTTTTCTACTGAGTTATTTGAAATGTTTTTTTAGTAACATAATTATTTTTTTCTTCAATATTTTGGAAAAATAATTGTACTATATAATTACAGTATCATTTTTTTTCTAACATTTTTCAAATGACTTATGTGAAATGTCTTTCCTTTGAGTAATATAATCATTTTTCCTTTGAACATTTTGAAAAAATAATTGCACTATACAACTGCAGTGCCAGTTTCTTTTCTAGAATTTTTTCAATGAGTTATGTGAAATGTCTTTTGAATAATATAATCACTTTTTTTCTTGTAACAGTTTGAAAAAATAGTTGTATTATATAATTGTAGTGTCATTTTATTTTCTAGCATTTTTCTAATGAATTATGTGAAATGCCTTTCCTTTGAGTAGGGGAGAGGATTGGGTAGTTGAGCGCCCTAACTTCACACTTCTCAAAATCCTATGTAAAAATTTCAAATCACTCCCAAATTTTTTAAGAAGCTTACTTGGCAAGTCCCCTGCTTATAACTAAGGTGTCAAGGCCACATCATCAAATATGATGCCACATCAACATGTTTTTTGTCGAGGTGTTCAAAAAGGCTAATAAAAAAAGTGAGACGGATACATTTGCACTAAATCATGTTTTATTGGTGTGTTGATGTGGCATCACATGATTTGTTGCTTTTTAGATCTAAGAAATGCATTCATTTAATTATGGATGGTCATCAACACTAACATCTTTAAAGTCACAACTATTAATCCAATATTGTTAAAAATAAATAAACAAATGCTATAACTATTGGAACATGTTCAAGTATTGGATCCTTTCCCCTATAATAATCATTTTTTCTTCAACACTTTGGAAAAATAGTTGTGCTATATAATTGCACTGTCATTATTTTTTTTGACATGTTTCCAATGAGTTATGTGAGATGTCCTTCCTTTAAGTAATATAATCATTTTTTTCTTGAGCACTTTTTATAAATAGTTGTACTATACAATTACAGTGTCATTCTCCTTTCTATTGTTTTTCCAATGAATCATGTGAAATGTCTTCTTTTGAGTAATATAATCATTTTATTCTTCTTACACTATGAAAAAATTATTGTACTATACAATTGCAGTCTTTTACCTTTCTACTATTTTTCCAATAAATCATATGAAATGCCCTCTTTTTAAATAATATAATCATTTTTTTCTTCAACAATTTTCCAATGAATCATATGAAATGTCCTTCCTCAGTATAACTTGTGGTTGCCAACCAATAGCACTTTCCACAATATAATCATTTTTTCCTTCTAACAATTTTCAAATGAACCATGTGAAATGTCCTTCCTCTGTGAAACTTGGTGGTTGCTAGGCAAAAACATTTTGTACAGTAGAATCATTTTTTTCTGATAACAATTTTCCAATGAACCATGTGAAATGTAAGTATCTTGTGTTTGCCAGCCAAGCGCACTTTGTTTTCAACTGAGCTGACAATGGTGGAGCTATCACATCACAGGATGTTGCGCACTACCATCTTATCAGGACTCTTTAAATAATCATCTGCATCTCATAAACTTCACTTTTATAATTGCTTTTATTTTCATGTATACGTTGGATTGTGACAGCCCTTTATAACTTTCTTTTAACTTTTTTAAAAAATTATTCATTTATATCCGTGTGCTCTGGTCCTTTTAGACTTCTGTTTTATTTATTTTTTACCTTCCGATTTTCTATGATGAGATTTGAGGGGGCTGTTCAAATTAAGAGAATAAATTTTAAAACAGAAATTTAGAAATTATAGACTATTTTATAAAATATATTATAATGTTTAAGGGGCTGAGTTTAATTGATTAAAGTATTTTTTTTTATTGCAGAGATTCAAGTTTAAATTTTTAAGAGACATGTAATATGAAATTGTAAGTTGTTATTTTTGGTCTTTCATAATTGATTTCTAAGATGAAAGTCGTTTTTAAATAAATGGATTTTTAAGTTGTGACTCTTGGTCATTTCTAGTGTGGCTGCTGTAAAGCTAATTTTTGTGTAATGACTATTATTATCTTTTTTTAAAAATTATAAGTTTTATTTTAGTTTAGAATTACTTAAAATTTTCTAATGAAAAATAAACTAGCAATGGAACCTTGGTGTGCAATGGGTACACCAAAGAGTTGTGGAATGTCAATTAGCGAGATGTTTTGGTATTTTTTTTACAAATCATATCCTTCTTTTGAGAATCTAGACATAAAGTATTGGTTTTAGAGTTCATGTGTAGAGAGAATTCAGAGAGTGTATTGCATTCCATGGGTAACTCATTGAGCTTGAGGGAGATACTGAACATAGCAATCAATGTTATCCATGGATTAGAATATCTTCAGCATGACTGCTTTCTAAAAGTTGTAAAATAAAAATGTATTTTCTTATACTTTTCTATTAGTGTAACTGAAGTTCTCTAGGCATCGATGTGGTGTTACATGTGAAGTCCACGAACGATGAGGAAAGTTCCCAGAATGAAGTGTTTCTATCTAGGTGAAAGAAAAAGTTCTTTGAGCAGAATTTGAATCCATTTTGTAGGTTGTGCTTGCTATGAAAATTTGTAAGATGAGTTTTTTGTATTCAATGACATGTTACTTTCCTTCTTCAATAAAATTTTATGAAATGGAGTTCGAAAATTCTTCATTCAAAGTTTGAGTTTCAAATTGTCATATTTTCTTCTAAACTAAACTTGTGTAAAGTTACTCAAGATCCCAAAAAAGAATTTCTTTAATTCATTATCAAAGTGGCCATTACATTTGGCTAAAAGTATCTCTGCACAAATTATATTGATGATCAAGTCTTAATATCTTTTGAATTCGAAGGTTTGGTTTTAGTTGTGTTTCAATCCTTGTAGGTGAATGCATAAGTTCTAAATGATCTACCATTAAATCTCATTGTATTATACAAATCAAGGGTCATTTTTTTGTAGCTTTTGGAGGATGGGACGACATGGTTTGTTGTGGTAACTGAGAGCCACTTAAATTAAAGAAAATTGCATCTAGTTTCTTTTTTTAACTATGGGGAATTGTTTTTATTCTATGGTCAGTGGTAGTTAGGAGCAAAGCACCATTATTCTTTCAATTTTGAGTAGAAAAATAGTTACAATTTACTTCAATTTTTTATCTCATATAAGTTAAAATTAAGGCTTTTACTATATTAGGGTTAAAAAGTGTCTTTCATTCAAATCAACATAACAAGTGCTAGAGAGCTCCATTTTTTACATTGTTGTGTTGGAATCCTGATTCCGCTCCTGTCCTCATCAATCATCTATCATTATGTGGTATGGTACTTGTAAATACACTATGATATGACTTATCCTATTCGACATTGCTACATTGCTACCTTAATCCCACCTCTGCAAAGCAAGCAGAATCAAGGGGGGCATACATCTACCCTCAAATTTGATTTCTAGGAGAAGTTAGATAAGAGGATTTTTGGACAACTAATGAATTTGCATTGCAAGATGTGGTTCCTAACATTGTGGTTTTATAGATATCTACAATGGGGGCTTCATTCTCCCATACTATGATTGAACTTATATGTGGATCCTTTTAAAAAACAAAGGTTATTATTGGATTCCTTTAGCTTGCACATGCAAGTAGAGTCATATGGGCACTAAAGTGGGGGCTAAATATAGTGTAGAATATTGTACACTCTTCAAAGTGATCTAATTTCACACTTAATTTGCACCTATTTTGGCACCCTTGCATTAATTACCCCTTAAAATCATCATTAAGAAGCCACTAAGACCGATTATCTTGGATCTCGAGGCTTAATTCACATAAAAACCTGACAAAATCACTTAAAACATCTAAAATTCTGAAAACCCACCTCAAAAATCTCAGGTGGGTCTCATTCGCCACTTGGGGCGAATGAGTCCCCTTAGGTGGGCCCCATTCGCCAAGGGTGGTGAATGAGTCCCATCTGTGATCTTTTTCAATTTTGGGCAGGAAATTCACCATTTTAATCCATTTTTTTGGTGGATGTCAGCCTTTGAGATCTAGATAGCGATCAATTAGGTGTTGATGTCTATAAAAGAGAGTTTCTAAGTCATTTTTATCACCTAGATAATCTATGCAATAATTCTCAAGAGAAATTATTAAGATCTAGGCATTCAAGAGTAAGTAATCAATAAATTTGAAGCTTTGGAGCAGCATTAAAGTGTTTTTGTAGGTCTTCAAGAACATTTTAATTCAATATCTAGCATTTTCAAGGGTTGATCATGGTTTTCTATGGTGAATCATGATGGATTCTAGGTTGGGGAGATGCAACTAGCCATTAAACCAAGCTTAAAGACTTGTTTTCTAAGTGATTCCATCCTCCATTATCACTCTACTTTCAGCCTAGGGAAGGTATAAGCATCATTATGGCTTGCTTGGGGTGATTAGAGATCTCACCAAATGAGTCATTCATCTTCATATCTCCATTCTTGCATCATATTCTTGCACATTAGAATAGGATTGCATCATGCTTTAAATTTCTAAATCTCAGACACACTTAAGGCTAAGATTTTCATGCACACATTTTATTATTTCTATCAAGGTTTAAATACCAAACTATGGGTTTGACCAAGGCAAACCCCCATTAGCAAATCAAGTTTATATTTTGTTTTGGGTGATCCCACAATAGTGGTTTACACTTTTTGGGACATCCTGATTTTTGTTGAAATCAGATATTTTTACAAAATATAATGATTTAAGCCTTGAAAAGTTCAATTTAAAGGATTCCAATTGAAGAGGATTTGATCAAACCACCTTATATCAAACCCCCTTGGATAGAACCCCGCGAGTTTTAAATGATATCTATAATGGAGTTTCCTTTGCACCTATCAAAATGTTGATAACAAACTACTTTTGAGTTAAGTTTTTGGGCATCAACTTAATTTGAATTTAAAATTTTATTTTTGTAAATATGTAGTCCTTATTATAAGCTTCCCAAAAAGTATAATTTTAAATATATTAAATTTTATTATTATATTTATTTTTTATTTCTTGTGAATGTATGTTTTTCACTGAAAATCAAGTTCTATGTTCTACACATATGGAAAAATATTCGATTACTAATTTGTTTTGAAAAATATGTTTGTACTAGGTATTGATGTCCTTGATCTAGCAAAAAAAATAAAATTAAATTTTGATACATACAAAAAAAGTTATGTTGTATACAGTCTAGCTATGTCTAAATTGTAATTAGTTTGACTTCAAAACTTAATTAAGAAAAAAAATTCCAATAAAAAATTATGAAACCAAATGAAAGTGCTAGATATCATAGACTCAAATCTAAATTTGAGAAAAATAGAATTTTATCCTTCATCTAAAAAAGGTTATGTTGTGTACGGTGAACACCACTCTTTAAAAATGGTGTTTATAGTCAAAAACTAGTTTTTGAAGGAGATGGAAAAAAGAAATGCAATCTAATAATAATAATAAAAAAAAAAAGAATCTATAGACAAAATGTCGCAAATCATTAGTTTGCATCATCTTCAAATTCCTCATGGTTTAGTATCTATAGTTGCTCGAAAGTGAAGATTTTGTTAAAAAAAGTCAGTTCAATGTCTAGTTTGACCAAAATTTGTTTACTAGTATTGTAGGAACACCCTTTTGTAGGTCCTTTTGTAGATTTGGGTTAAAAACTCAAGTTGTAAGGAAAGAGCAAGTGTTGAGGTGCATATCAACACTTTAATTTCCTAAAAAAGTAGAACGAGAATGATTCACCACAAGTGGCAAATGAGTCCCACTGTAATTGTTTTCCAGATCTGTTTGTAAATTCATACACCTTTTCTCCCAAAATAGGCTCTCGTGTAGAAACCCTAATATGGGACTGATTCACCCAGGTTGGAGAATGAGTCCCAATTGGTCAAAAATTTAGATTCTTTAGTGTTTCAGAGTTGCTTCCATTCACTTCCAATTTTTCAGGTGCACATCATTCATTTTACTACTTTTTTGTTCTATTTTTTTGCATTTCTAAGGCATTTTCTAGGGCATTGCATTGAGTTAGGTTTTTACATTTTATCTTGCATTTCATTATCTTTTCCAAGTCTAAATTTGGTGGTGAACCCATTATTACATCATATTCAGCTCCTAGGACAACCCTCTTGCAAGATCTCTTTCTCCTTTGCAAAGAGATCTCAAGGGTTTGTTCTTGAGTGAAAGTTAGTTAAAATTTCCCTTCTAGGTCCTAAAACATAGGAGGGAAAGAAAAACAGTTTTCTTCCTTTCATTTTGGTGAACTTGCATTTAGAACATCATTTCTTATTTGGAGTCCATTATCTAGCTTCCATTTACATTGCATTTGGATTTGCATTGGTTAATTTGCATTCTAGGGTTCCAAATGTTTCATTGGTGAAAGCTCATATAGCTTTCATTTTTGCATCTTATTTCATTCAAAATCATTCGAAATCTATACTTACATCTTAGATATAGATCATATAGCATAGAAAACATAAAAGTCAACCAATTTTTTTTAAAAAATTTTTGAAAAAAATCCCCACTAGGACTCATTCGCCACTTTGGGTAAATCAATCCTAGTCTAAATTATGCACTACATTTTATAGAGTTAAATTTTCTACTTTTAAGCTTCTAGTTTTTTTTTTCTTTTTTCTTTTTTCAGTTTGCCTGGTTTCTGTTACATTAAAATCATAAAAAATAACATCCTTTACATTCATTGCAATTGTGGATAGAATTGGATTTGTGCACTTTCATTTTCAGCATTTAGATTAGATTGCATTAGACATAGATTAGTAAAATAAAAACAAGACCATAAACACCTAAGTCACTTACAGAAAGTATAAATTATTTGACTATGTCAAATCTCTCTTTCCAAGTCAACCTAACCTTCAATCATTTTAGTAGTGATGACTTTGACATGCTAGGTGAATTGCTTGATGATTTCAACTCACAAGGCTCATCCACTAAGGTTTGTTATGAAAAACCAAAACTAAGAGAATTTAATGTGATTCAACCTCGACTCATCCTTTACCCACCTTCACACAAACCATAACCTAAAAACAAGCCTGAATTTACTCATTACCCACCCAAGAATAATGTTTTGCAGCAATCAAGTAATAATAGGTTAAATTTGTTCATACACACAACACTCAAAAAAATCGCAACCAAGGAAACCAAATCCAAACCTTTGCCTAACTCCATTTTTCCTAGCACTCCTCATTTAAATTTGCATATTTGGAAGGAGTATGATCTTGTCAAGCAAATTAAAAACACTCTTGTAGAGATATCCCTATGGGACTTAATTAAAAATTCACTTATCATACTGTGCTTCAAACAACCTTACAACAAGTAGTGGTTCCTCCTAGTATAAATACATTTATGATCTAGTAGATCTTATACAAGGAATTAATATAGTCAATGTAGACATTACCTTTCATCAACATGAGTTGCGTCCTTTAGAATTGAGAAAGAAAAATGAGGCCTTCATGATAATCGCCAAATTCAATCGATAGAATAGGAATAAAAAGAACTCTTGTTGATAATGGCTCAGCCCTTAATGTGTGCAGTCTGAAACTCTTAGATAGGTTGCACATAGATAAATAAAAAATGGAACCCGAATCCTTATCGATTCAAGGATTTGACAATATAGGAAAACAACCACTCGGTGTGATTACTCTACCCATCACAGTCCAAAAGGCCACCCTACAAACTCCTATTCATGTTATACCTCATGACCTTCCATACAATATTCTTTTGGGGAGACCATGTATTCATGAGATGCATGTGATGCCTTCAACTCTTCATCATATCATGAAATATGTCAATAACAACAAGGTATACCATGTTGAAATAGACCCCGAGCCTTAAAGTTGCTTACAAGTTGAAAAAGGAACGACTAGTCCTCTAAGTACATTGATTCCATAATCAAACATAGAACCTATAGAAGAAGACAAACAAGAAATGGAAACAGTGTCAAAGTTAGTAGATGATGATTGGGGTTCCTTAGAGTTGACATCCTCATTTATGGGAGAATACATAATCATAGGAAAAGAAGATGAAAAATAAAAGCAACCAATGGTCATCTCAACTCAAAACTCGGAAGAAAATTCATAAGCATCTACCTCATCCACTCTTGAAGAAGATACAACCTATACAACAAACTTTGATGAGAGACTATCAATAACCACCAAACCTAAAAGAAATGGAAAACTTTATGGGAGAGGTTATGAACTTATGAGACAATTGGGTTATAATGGTAAAGGTCATGAAAAGAAATAACAAGGCCTTTGTGTTCCCATAGAACCCAACACACAAGAAAAAAAAATAGTTTGGGGTATTTCCCTTCTAAGATTATGCAAGCAACAAAGAGACCATCATTTAACATTAACACCATCATGTGTAAACCTAAGATCAATACTAGCTTGAAACATCCTAAGTTGCTTGATATGGATTTTGAAGCATCAAGGGAATACTTTGAGGATGATGAAGCCTTGAATAAAATGCTAGGAGTTCATGACAAATCATCGATTACTCCTCAAAAGAAAAAGGTCACATGCGCTATGATTAGCACCAAACAAAAAGATGTAGAAGAGGAAAGTAATGAGACAAATATGAGTAAAGACAAATACAACCTTGAATTTCCAAAGCCAAGTCCATTTCCCCTAGGGCATACAATGGACATCAATGATAAGGAGACAGTCATCAAGATAGGCAAGGGCCTTGACGATGAAGAACAAGAGGATCACACAATGTTACTACATGACTTTCCCAAACTTTTTCTTGGAAATATTCAGATATGCTAGGAATTGATGCTAAGATTATAACACACAATATAGTCGTTGTTGAAAATGCTAAACCATTGAGACAAAATATATGCAAGATGAATCCTAAGATAGCCTTACTAGTTAAGGGAGAGATTGAAAAACTCCTTGAGGCTAGTTTCATAAGACCTATAGATTATTCTCCTTGGATCTCAAATATTGTTGTAGTCGTAAAACCTAATAATCGTATTAGTATGTGTATGGAATTTTTTGATTTAATAAAGTGTCTCTAAAAGATGATTTTTCCCTTCCTAATATAAACATGATAGTTGCCTCGACTACATGACATGCTTTATTGTCATTCATGGATGGATTTTTGGGTTACAATCAAATATTTATTAATCATCAAGATCAATATAAAAATTAATTTACAATAGTTTGGGGAAAATTTTGTTGGATCATGATGCCTTTTGGATTGAAGAATGCAGGCACAACATATCAATGGGCTATGACATTAATATTCCACAATTACATACATAAGATTTTGGAAGACTATGTTGATGATATTCTATCCAAATCTTTAACAAGATAGGACAATGTGAATGTCCTTTAGAAAATCTTTGAGCAAATGCAAAAATATAATATGAGGTTAAATCCAAAAAAGTGTGTATTTGGTGGAGATAGTGGAAAAATTCTAGGTTTGATCATATCTCATAGAGGCATCGAGATGGACAGGAAGAAAATTGATGATGTAGTTGATATGCCACCTCCTAAAAATACATATCAATTACACACATTACAAATAAGAATTCAAGCTATCTATCATTTTGTGGCATCTTTAGTTGATCGAACATTAGCATTTACACATTTTCTCAAAAATGATGTGCACTTTTATTGGAACAAGGATTGTAAATAAGATTTTGAGAGTTTGTAGGAGTATCTTTCAACTCCACCTATTTTACAACCTGCTTTGCAAAAAAAAGAATTCATCCTTTACATAGCAATATCAACCCATGCTCTTGTAACATTGTTGGCTCAACAAGATGAAATAGGTAAAGAGAATCATGTCTATTACATTAGCTGAACATTAATTGATTATGATAAATGATACACAACAATAGAAAAAAATGTTTGACTCTTGTATTTTCTACAAGTAAACTGAGAAATTACTTATTGAATGTGGAAATACACGTGATGAAAAAATTCAACCCTCTAAAATATCTTTTCAATAAAATAGATTTATCAAGACGCTTGGCTAAATGGGTTATGTTGTTAACAGAGTTTGACCTTAAGTTTGTTTCACAAAAAAAATTAAAGGACAAGCCTTAACCGACCACTTAATCGATGATCCTTCACCCCTAGCATTACTTAATGTTAAAACATTTCCTGATGAAAATGTGTGGACTATTCAAAAAGATGACAAAGCATGGGAATTATATTTTGATGGATATAAGTGTAGAATAGGCTCTGATGCTAGAGTTAGAATAGTCTTGCCCATAAGAAAGCCTATTCCCTTATCATATCTCTTAAACTTCCTATGTACCAACAACACAGCAAAATACAAAGCATTAATTGATGGGTTACACATAATTTTAACTTTGGGAGCTCAAAATATTAAGATATTTGGTGATTCACAATTAGTCATTAAGCTAATAAATGGAACATATCAAGCAAAGCATGAAAAAATATCAAAATACAAGGATCTCACAATGAATTTGTTGGAGAATTTTGAATCATTTACCATTGAAAACATCCCACAAAAGGATAATCGACATGCGGATGCAATGGCAAGTGCAACCTCTCTTATATCGCCTCAAGATCCTTCAAAGTATTTCATATTTACTATTCACCCAATTATGAAACCATCGATTGAGTCCGAGATCGAATATGTATTAATAAAAACTATGGAAAGCTCGAGTGAATGGTATTCACCAATATTTAATTATTGAAAAGAGGGTACCTTTCTCAAGCTGACAACTAAAAATACTCGAGATTATCTTCACAAGCTCACAACTAAGTATATCATTCTCATTGATGTCTTATATAGAAGATCCTTTAATGGCCTTTTATTGAGATGTCTTAAATAATATAAAATCCCCATAGCACTCAAAGAGGCTTATGTGGGTGCCTATGGAGGTCATTTTGGAGGAAGATCATTAGTTCAAAAATTTGTTCACATGGGATATTACTAGAGACACATGGAGAAATATTGTTTTGAATATGTTAAGACATGTCACAAATGTCAAGAGGATAGAAATTTGATTCACTCCTGCTTCTGAGCTCCAGGCCTAAATTCCTATTTGGCCATTCCCAGTATGGGGACTAGATCTAATTGGAAAAATCTCACCACCTTCCTCTATTGGACATATCTTTATAATCATTGCAACAAATTATTTCACAAAATAGGTAGAAGCTATCCAAGTCTCGATCAACAATGACTGATGTAATATGTCGTTTCATATTGTAACACATTATTGCTTGCTTTGGACTTCGTTCCTCATTGATTTCAGACAATGGGACACCATTTAAGAATAATGATGTGAAGAAATTCCTAGAAACCTTTAGTATCTAACATCGCTTTTCCACACCTTATTACCCACAATCTAATGGCCAAGCTGAATCAACTAATAAAACTCTTGTACAAATCCTAAGGAAGATAGTAAACAATCATACAGGAAATCCACCAAGACTACTCCTTATCACCTTGTCTATGGTACCAAGGTGATTATGCCCTTGGAGTTAGAATCCCTATGTTAAGGATTACTCTTCAAGGACTTATTCATGACAACACTTATAGAGAACAATGATTACACCAACTTGAGATGCTTGACGAATAGAACAATAACACTCTCGAACATCTCCAAGCTTATGCTAGAACATCACAAGGTAGTTATAGTGATAAAGTCATCCCTCAGGAATTCACCAAAGGTGACTTAGTATTACTCAAAAAATTAGCGTAACATCAATGTCGACTCAAGCAAAAAAGGAAAATTCAGTCCTAATTGGTTAGGACCTTACATACTTAACGAAAGTGATGGATCGGGTGTGTACACATTAACAGAGATGGATGGCACACCCCTCAAAGACCCTATTAATGTTGTGCATTTGCACTGATATTATGTCTAATGCTCTTGAATAGTATGAACTATAAAGTAGTGGTTTTAGAGTTATGGGATAGTATTCCATATGCTCTCGCATTGTTTCATTCTTGATAAATAATTATTTATGTGTCTTGAACACTAAAGTGATTATTTAATTAATTTTAAGTGATTAATTTAGGTTTCATGCTATTCAGCTTCATCTTGTGTGTTATGTTAGATTAGATCCTTATATTCATTTAATGTTAATACATGTATTTAATTCAACATAGCATAATTTTAATCACAATGTTCCATCTAAGAGAAACTAGTATAAGTTTTAATTAGATCACTTATCACATGTTAAATCATGGAGACATTCATTAAATAGTCTTACAAAGATTATTTAATTAATCACATTGAAATTTAACATTCAACACATAAACACAAGTAATAAAACATAAAATTCTCATATATATATGTATATCAAAGTTTTGTGTACATGTCATCAATATATACAATGCTACTAAGGTCTGTGACTGCCAGATCCCTTGGGACCTAATGCTCACATCTGTCTAGTGGTGGTCTATCGGGAGATGGTAGTATTCAATTGTGATAGTGATCCACTGAGTGTACTAAGACAAAAGTGTAAGCCCCATATTTGTCCAAGGGCCTCTTAACACTCCCTTGCTATTTGATCCCTCTCTTCCTAAAGCCTGGATACCTCAGATTCTAGTCTCTCAAACTCTACTAGGGTCTGAGATGACTGTTCATCTAGGGTATCATCAGCTCGATAGATGCGCCTCCTGAGACTCTCATATGTTTCTCATAGTCTTACATATGGCTTGAACAACTTTGGGTCTTGATCCATGATGGATGGGGCACATATTCTGAATCAGTGGCATCCTTTTTGAATGATGGAGGCACTATCTCTATAGCCACCTAATGATAGAGATCATGAAGATATCTTACAAACCTTGCAATATAGAAACTATAAATATAAATAGTACACATCATGATATATATATATATATATATATACATAAAGCATAACAATGAATAAAATATCATCACCTATCACTCTAGTAGGCTATGTGAAATCAGCCTCATCATGTGCAAGGGCAAGGAGGATGTGCTAGCTTCTCCATGGCTATGGGTACTGATGCCTACTACAACTGTTGTTCATGATCTAGTAACACAAATAGGAGATGGATCTCCCCACTTGTGGCCCACTAGATCCTCATCTATTACCTCACCACCCTCACTCATGAACTACTCCTCCTCCTCATTCTCATCCTCGACCTCCACCTCATCCTATCCTTCCTAGCCATCATAGTCAGGATCTACAACCACATCATACTCCTCGTCTATCACATCTATAAATATGTCTACAGACCTGTAGAATTTCTTCTTGACCCTATCCTCTACCTTGTCTCCCTCATCTGCGAGTGGCCTGACATCACCTATTAGCTCATCCATTTAGAATACAAGAGATGGTCATGGTATTGTCCTCCACTCCTCATAGTCATCTATGGTATAGACATTGTCGGCATCAGAGATTGGAGGTAGATCATGATCTGAATACTTAGAGTCATTGTAGATAACATGTTCTATAGTGAACCATCTCGAATCACTAGGTCTTCGGGCAATCCGTATTGACCATCTGAAAAAGGGCTGCACCCTAGGTGCTATCTGAACTTGACCAAACTAACACATGATGTGATCATAGTAGAAAGGTTGTATTATGTAATCATGCTCGCCAATCAAGAACCTGTCCAACTACAATCTCCTCATCTACCAAGTGTGCTCTTACCATTGTAGCATAAGCTGATAAGGTCTCCAAAGGATCTCATCCTCCTCCAGCCAGTCAAATTAGACTCTCTAGAAGTGTAAGTCATCATACTGCCAAAGTGTCTATAGAGGATAGTTGAAAGCCTAAGGATATCCCAAGGCTGACGAACATGGGAACCCGGTCAGACTAGTACATGTGATATTCTCTAAGCACCTCACCTACATAAGCATACAATGAACCATGTTTTCCACCTCTCAAAATATGAATCATCCAAGATCATAGTATAGGTGCATTAGGATGTTGTTCCACTAGGTGTATAGTGTCATGTGCTCTGCTATCCCTCATATCAGTTGTACTAGTCCACCCTCCAAGTGTGGTCCCCAGCCATCAGGGATGAGTACTAGTGCAACTATCATCATCATAATCTTCACCACCAGTGAAGCCTATGAGTATAGTAGCATCACTAAATCTATCTATGGTCTCACCCTCTCATCATGTATTGGTCCTCCAAGGAAAAACTGCATGTCATCTTTCATCTCGTGAAATGACCACTCCACTTGGAAACGTACTCACTCACCCTGACTCAACACTCAAAGGATATGGTGTCTTTCCTTCAGTGTGATGATCATCTTGCAAGTAGGTAGATGAAATGTACATGTATCTACATCCATTGGCTCTGCTAAAGAAATTAGCATCAGATCATGGTACCTCATGGTGGGCATGAGGTATGCCTAGTATAGTCCTACTATCTACAAAAGCTTTGTATCCTCCACTTAAAGAGTGGGGGCTAAGTCTCAAAGGAAGCTAATTTTTTTGCCACGTATATGTTGTCGAAAATAGATGGGAACCTATCAAAAAAGCAAAAATTATGTCCTATAAGCAGTCTAAACTTTTAAATATTTACATTAGAAATCATAAAAGTGTAATAAAGTTGTTCTAATGTACTTTATTAAAGGTCCTAGACACTTTAGAATAATTTTTGGACACATCGGGAAGAATTGAGAAACTTTGTGAAAAAGTGGGACACTTCGCAAACAAAAGGGACACTTTGTGAAAAAAGGGAACACTTTGCAAAAAAGGGGACACTATGTCAATTTTTTTTCTAAGGCCCTAAATTAACCTAGAATTACATAAAAATCATAAAATAATCTTGTAAGGACAAAGTTAGGGCAGAAAAAACAACTCACCTCATGATGGTGCTCACTATGGGCCACATGGTCTTCTAGGATGTCCACTCTCGCAGGCCTATAGTCTTGTCAGCTCAGTATTTTCACCTACTCTTCAATCACTTTCAAGCTACAAAAAGGTAAATGACAAAATAGTTACAATTTACTTCAATTTTTCCTCTCATATAATTTAAAATTAGTGTTTTTACTATATTAGGGTTAAAAGGTGCCTTTCATTCAAATCAACATAATAGGTCCGAGAGAGCTTCGTTTTCGACACTTTTTGTTGCATTGGAATCATGATTCTACTTTTATCCTCATAAATTATCTATCATTATGTGGTATGGTACTTGGAAATACCCTATGATATGACTTATCCTATTCGATGTGGCTAGATTGCTACCTTAAATCCATCTTCGTAAAGCAAGTGGAATCAGGGGAGCATACATCTACCCTCAAATTTGATTTCTAGGAGAAGTTAGATAAGAGGATTTTTGGACATCTAACGAATTCATGTTATAGGATGTGGTTCCTAACATTGTGGTTTTGCAGATAGCTATACTAGGGGCTTCATTCTCTAATACTATGATTGAACTTATAGGTGTATCCTTTTATGAAATAAAGGTTATTATTGGGTTCCTTTAGCTTGCATATGCACGTAGAGTCATATGGGCGCTAAAGTGGGGGCTATATGCAGTGTAAAATATTGTATGCTCTTGAAAGAAGTGGAATTTCACACTTAATTTGGACATATTTTGGCACCCTTGTATTAATTATCCTTTAAAATAATCATTAATAGGCCCCTAAAACCCATTATCTCTGATATTGAGGGTTAATTCACATAAAAACCTGACAAAATCACTCAAAACATCTAAAATCTTGAAAACCCACCTCAAAAAACTAAGGTGGGACTCGTTAGCCACCTGGGGTGAATGATTCCCCTTAAGTGGGACCCATTTGCCAAGGGTGGCGAATGAGTCCCATTTGGAGTCTTTTTCAATTTTGACCAAAATATTCACTATTTTAATTCAAGTTTTTTGTAGATGTCGACCTTTTAGATCTAGATAACGGTTAATTAGGATTTGATGCCTATTAAAGCAATTTTCTAAGTCATTTTTATCATCTAGCTAATCTATGAAAGAATTCTCAAGAGCAATTTTTAATATCTAGGCATTCAAGAGCAAGTAATCAGCAAAGTTGAAGCTTTGGAACAACATTAAATTGTTTTTTCACATCTTCAAGCTTACTTTTATTCAAGATCTAGAATTTTCAAGGGTTGACCATCGTTGTCTATGGTGAATCATGTTGGATTCTAGTCTGGGGAGATGCAACTAGCCATCAAGCCAAGCCTACAGACTTGTTTCCTAAGTGATTCTATCCTCCATTATCACTCTACTTTCAGCCTAAGGAACGTATAAGAGTCATTAGGGCTTGCTTAGGGTGATTAGAGATCTCACCAAGTGAGTCATTCATCTTCATATTTCCATTCTTGCATCATATTCTTGCACATTAGAGTAGCATTGCATCATTCTTTATATTTCTTAGTCTTAGACACACTTAAGGCTAGGTTTTCATGCACATTTCACTATTTCTATCAAGGTTTAAATACACAACTAGGGGTTTGACTAAGGAAAACCCCCATTAGAAAATCAAGTTTATATTCTACTTTGCAAGTCTTTTCATAGATTTAGGTTCGTGACTCAAGTTGGAAGGAAAGAGTAGGTGTTGAGGTGTAGATCAAAACTTTAATTTCTTGAAAAATTAGAATGGGATTGATTTTCCACAAGTGGTTAATGATTTCCACTATAGCTATTTTCCAGATATGTTTGCAGATTCAGATACCCTTTTTTCCCAAAACAGGCTCCCATGCAGAAACCCAGATCTGGGACTGATTCACCCATGTTGGAAAATGAGTCCCAATTGGTCAAAAGTTAGATTCTTCAGTGTTTCATAGTTGCTTCCAGTCACTTCCAAGTTTCTAGGTTCACATCATTCATTTTACTACATTTTTGTTTTGTTTTATTTGCATTTCTAAGGCATTTTCTAGGTCATTGCATTGAGCTAGGGTTTTACATTTTATCTTGAATTTCATTATCTTTTCCAAGTCTAAACTTGTTGGTGAACCCCTTATTAGATCATATTAAACTCCTATGACAACCCTCTTGCAAGATCTCTTTCTCCTTTGCAAAGAGATCTCAAGGGTTTATTGTTGAGTGAAAGTGAGTGAAAGTTGTTCTCTCTAGGCCCTAATCCACTAGGGTGAAGAGATCAAAGAAACCAATTTTATTCCTTCCACATATAATTAGCATACTAATTAACCTAATAATTTTCAAAGAAGTTCTAACAATAAGGCATTAGTTGTTATGTTATAACAATATATATAATAAATAAAATATTATCAATATATATATAATATAAAATAATCATAAGTAATAAAATAACCTTTAAGATATAATGAAAATGAATCTTTAAATAAAAATAAAAGAAATTATTAGAATTGATGATTTAACCCCACAACTCCCAGAAGTCACCTATGATGAATTATCCCATCACAAATGAGAGATTAAAGCAAGATGATGTGCCCAATGTTGGCAACACAAGAGAATACAACTAACAGGGGGGTGAATCAGTTGTCTCAAAAATTATACTTATTAAACTTATTCTTAGATCTAATAATTAAACATGAAAGAAAGAACCATTACCACATCAGAAACACACATAACACCAAGATTTTTGCATGGAAACCCTATTAGGGGAAAAACCATGGTGGAGGTTAATCGACAAGTTTATACTCTATTAAAACTATAGTAAATAGGGAATTCACATGCATTCAGACACATTTCCTAGATCTCACTGCTCGAATAAAAAAAGGGTTACTTCCCAAAGGAAGACACATTGTCTTACAGTCACATTTGGATTACATCCATCTGAGAGATTTTGAAGTAAGAAGATAGCATCTGCTAATGCCTGATTATAGTTTCAGATAAGCACATGAACACACTTTCTTCTTCTCACTCTTCTTCGGACTTTACTTTTGCCTTTGAAAGATCTAAACTTTATTTGCACATAGCACTCACACTTCACACTTCTCACATGTACCAAATGATGTAAACAATCACTCATATATATTTGCAACCAAGAATAACATCATCTACATGTCAGCTTCAATAAAATATAAAATCAATACAAATTGTAGGCCCAAAACATATATAATTATCAATACGAATCAACCAATGTTGGCCACAACATAGTGAGGACCCAAAACATCCTCAAACATGAAACATATTCAATAATTATTCCTCAAAGATCCAAAACACACTACAACCACCCTGTCGGCCATGAACATGAAAAACATGAACACGCAAAATAAAATCACCAATCGCGAGCACAACGATCAATCCAGATGTACAACACAGATAGTGCATGATCTAGAAAACAGCCACAAGCATCATGAATCATGAGAGAAGCATATGTAACATCTAAACTTAATATAATTACATCACCCTCTTTCAGGAACACCAACTGAAGCAAAAAAAAATGTCAGAACACAAATACTCATAACTCAATTCAATTATTTATGCGGATCTTTGAAACTTAACATGGATAAAATAGATATATTCGACAATAAACCCTTTAATCCACAACCTCTAATTATCAATA
>CM021100.1:341818522-341842011 GCA_007115665.2 Sequoiadendron giganteum | reverse complement strand
TATCTCTCTCCCCCTCCCTCCCTCTCTCTCTCTCTCTCTCTCTAGTCTCTCCCTCCCACCCCCTCTCCCTCTCTCAAGTCTCTCTCTCTCACTCAATCACTCATATCTCTCTCCCCTCTACCCTTAACTCTTAAACCCTTTACCTTAGCTTGCCAATTCGATGAAATTGGCAATGTAGTGGCCTGTTTGAAAAAGTGGGTCCAAGAAATGGGGTCTCCTGGTGATTTACATCATCGGGACACCCCATTTTTTCAAATAGGCAAGTTAGGTTACCAATTTCACCGAATTGCCAAGCTAGTGGACCCACTGGCTTGACAATTCGATGAAATTAGAAATGTAGTGGCTTGTTTGAAAAAATGGGTCCAAGAAATGGGGTCTCCTGGTGATGTAAATCACAGAGAAACACCATTTCTTAGACCCAATTTTTCAAATAGGCCAAGTTAGGTTTCCAATCTCACTAAATTTGCAAGCTAATGGGCCCTCTGCCCTCTATCTTTCTCCCACTCACTCCCTCTCTCTATGTGTGTGTGTGTCTCTCTCAAGTCTCTACCTCCCACCCCCTCTCCCTCTCTTAAGTCTCTCTCTCACTCACTCACTCCCTTTATCTCTCTCCCTTCTACCCTAAACCCTTAACCCTTAAAACCTAAACCCTTAAACCCGAAACCCTTAAACCCTCTACTCTTAACCCTCTACCCTCTATCTCTCTCAAGTCTCTCCCTCCTACCCGCTCTCTCTCTCTCAAGTCTCTCCCTCCTACCCCCCTCTCCCTCTCTCAAGACTCTCACTCTCACTCACTCACTCCTATCTCTCTCCCCTCTACCATTAACCCTCTACCCTTAAACCCTTAAACCCTTAAACCCTCTACCCTCTACCCTCTATCCTTTATCTCTCTCCCACTCCCTCTCTCTCTCTCAAGTCCCTCCCTATTACCCCATCTCTCTCTCTCTCTCTCTCTCTCTCTCTCTCTCTCCCCTCTACCCTTAACCCTTAACCCTTAAACCCTTAAACCCTCTACCCTAGCTTGTCAATTCGATGAAATTGGAAATGTAGTGGTATGTTTGAAAAAATGGGTCTAAGAAATGGGGTCTCTCAGTGATTTACATCACTAGGAGAACCCATTTCTTGGACCCATTTTTTTAAACAGGCAAGTTAGGTTGTCGCTTTCACTGAATTCCTAAGCTAGTGGGCCCATTGGCTTGCCAATTTGGTGAAATTTGCAATGTAGTGGCCTGTTTGAAAAAATGGGTCCAAGAAATGGGGTCTCTCGATGATTTACAAAGAAATGGGGTCTCCCGGTGATTAGAGCCCATTTCTTGGACCCATTTTTTCAAACATGGCAAGTTAGGTTGCCAATTCAGTGAAATTAGCGATGTAGTGGCCTGCTTGAAAAAATGGGTCCAAGAAATGGGTCTTTTGGTGATTTACATCACTAGGAGACCCCATTTTTTTAAATAGGCCAAGTTCTGCTTGAAAAAATGGGTCCAAAAAATGGGGTCTCTCGGTGATGTAAATCACTGGGAGAGCCCATTTCTTGGACCCATTTTTTCAAACAGACCAAGTTAGGTTGCCAATTTCTTCGAATTTCCAAGCTAGTGGTACCTCTACCCTCTATCTATCTCCCACTCACTCCCTCTCTCTCAAATCTCTCCCTCCCACCCCCTCTCCCTCTCTCAGGTCTCTCACTCACTCACTCACTCTCTCTTTCTTTCTCCCCTCTACCCTTAACCCTTAACCCTAAACCCTTAACTCTTAAACCCTAAACCCTTAAACTCGAAACCCTCTACTCTTAATCCTCTACCTTCTATCTCTCTCCCACTCACTCCCTCTCCCTCTCCTACTTTCTTAGGTCTCTCCCTCCCATCCCCTCTCTCCCACTTTGTCTCCCTCTCCTTCTCTCTCAGGTGTCTCTCTCTCTCTCTCTCTCTCTCTCTCTCTCTCTCTCTCTCTCTCTCTCTCTCTCTCTCTCTCTCTCTCTCTCTCTCTCTCCTAAACCCTAATCTCCTAAACCCTAATCCCTATACCCTATAAACTTAACCTTAAACCTTAAACACAATACCCTCAACCCTATATCTAATATCCTAAATTCTATATACTTAACCCTATACCCTCAACCCTAAACACTATCACTCAAACCTCAAACCTATACCTTAAACCCTAAATCCTACACCTTCAACCCTCATCCCTATATCCTATACCATTAACCTTATACCCTAAACCCTGAACATTACCCTTAACCCTATACTTAAACCCTAAACCCTACACTCTCAACCATTAACCCTATACCTTATACCCTAAATGCTACACCCTAAATCCTATACCCAATATCCTAAACCCTAATCCCTATACCCTATACACTTTAACCTTATACCCTCAACCCTAAAACCCTCAACCCTACATTCAACCTTGTAACCTAAACCCTCAACCCTAAACCCAATACCCTCAACCCTAGATCAAATATCCTAAACCCTAATCCATATACCTTATACACTTAACTCTATACCCTCAACCCTAAACACTATCCCTCAACCGTCAACCCTATACCTTAGAACCTCAACCCTAAACCCTCATCCCTCATCGCTATAACCTATACCCTCAACCTTATACCCTAAACCTTAAACATTATCCCTCAACCCTATACTCAAATCCTAAACCCTACATTCAACCTTCTACCATACACCCTAATCCCTAAACCTATTACCCTCAACCCTATAACCAATATCCTAAACCCTAATCTCTATACCTTATGCACTTAACCTTATACCCTTGAAACCTTGAACACTATCCCTCAACCCTCAATCCTATACCTTAAATTCTAAACCCTACACCCTCAACCCTCATCCTTATACCCTATACCTAAAGCTTATACCCTAAACCATAAACATTATCCCTTAGCCCTTAACCCTATAATTAAACCCTAAGCCCTACATTAAATCTTGTACCCTAAAACTTGAACCCTAAACCCTACATTAAACCTTGTACCCTAAACCCTAAACCCAATTCCCTTAATCGTATACCCAATATCCTAAACCCTTATTCCTATACCCTATATACTTAACCCTATACCCTCAACCCTAAACACTATACCTCAAACCTCAACCCTATACCTTAAACCATAAACCCTACACCTTCAACCTGCATCCCTATACCTTATACCCTTGACCTTATAATCTAAACCCTAAACATCATCCTTCAACCCTATACTTAAACCCTAAACCCTACATTCAACCTTGTACACTAAACCCTAAACACTCAATCCTAAACCCAATACCCTCAACCCTATACCCAATATTCTAAAACCTAATCCCTATACCCTATACACTTAGCCCTACACCCTCAACCTTGAACATTATCCCTCAACCCTCAACCCTATACCTTAAACCCTAAACTCTACACCCTTAACCCTCATACCTATACCCTATACCCTCAACCTTATACCCTAAACCCTAAACCCTAAACATTATCCCTCGACCCTATACTTAAACGGAAAACCCTACACTCTAAAGCCTTAACCCTATACCTTATACCCTAAACCCTACACCCTAAACCCTATACATAGTATCCTAAACCCTAATCCCTATACCCTATACACTTAACCTTATACCCTCAACCTTGAACGTTATACCTCAACCCTCAACCCTAAAATTTATACATAAATCATAAACCCTAAACCTAATATATTCAACCCAATACCCTCAACCATATACCCAATATCCTAAACCCTAATCCATATACCCTATACACTTAACCTTATGCCCTCAACCCTAAACACTATCCCTCAACCCTTAACCCTATACCTTAAACCCTATACCCTAAACCCTCATCCCTCATCCCTATACCCTATACCCTCAACTTTATACCTAATATTCTAAACCCTATACACTTAACCCTATAACCTCAACCCTATACCTTAAACACTAAACCTTACACCCTCAACCCTCATAGTGGGAGAGAGAAAGAGGGGGAGGGAGGGACTGGGGAGATAGAGAGAGAGAGAGAGCTTGGGAGGGAAAGGGGATATAAAGATAAGTAGAGAGGGAAGGAGAGGTAGAGATACATGAGAGATAAAGAGTAGATAAGGAAGGAACAATGGAGGGAGAGAGAAGGAGGTGAGAGAGAGGTGAGATAGAGATAAATAGAGAGTGTGGTAGGGAGTGATGAAGGGATATGTGGGTAGAGAGGGATAGGTGAGATAGAGAGAAGTAGAAAGAGATGGAGATAGAGGGAAGGAGGGAGGGTGGGTGAGAGAGAGGAGGAAGGGAGAGGTAAAGAGGGATATATGAGATAAAGATAAGTAGAGAGAGAATGGTGATATTTAGAGAAGGAGAGAGTTACAGAGAGGGAAAGAGAGAATGGTGAGATAGAGAGGAGAGAGTGAGAGAGAAGTAGGGTGAGGGAGGAGGGAGAGAGAGAGAGAGAGAGAGAGAGAGGGAGAGGGAGGGAGAGGAGAGAGAGAGGGGAGAGAGGAAAATGTAGGGAGGGATACATCTAGTGAGAGAGAGAGAGAGAGAGAGAGAGAGAGAGAGAGAGAGAGAGAGAGAGAGAGAGAGAGAGAGAGAGAGAGAGAGAGAGAGAGAGAGAGAGATGGAGGGAGAGGTAGATAGAGAGAGGGCGAGGGGAGATAAATATAATGAGAGAGAGAAGGAGAGGTAGAGAGAGAAGGATAGAGAATGAGGGAGTGAGGTAGAGATGTGAGATAGAGAGGTGTAGAGAGAGTGGTAGGGAGTGATGGATGGAGAGGTAGGTAGAGAGGAATTAGGGAGATAGAGAGTAGAGAGGGAAGGAGAGGGAGAGGTATGGATAGAGAGAGTGAGAGGTGAGATAGAGATTAATAAAGAGAGTGTGGTAGGTTGTGATGGATGGAGAGGTAGGTAGATAGGGATATGGGAGATATACATAAGTAGAGAGGGAGGGAGAGAGGGAGGGAGATGTAGTGAGGGAGAGAGAGGCGAGATAGAGGCGAGATAGAGAGATATAGAGAGTGGTGGACAAAGAGGTAGGTAGAGAGAGAGAGAGGAGATAAAGATAAGTAGAGAGGGAAGGAGAGGTAGAGAGAGGATAGATAGAGATAAGTAGAGAGGAATGAGGGAGGGAGGGAGAGTTAGGGATGGAGAGAAAGTTGAGATAGAGAGGTGTAGAGAGAGATTGGTAGGGTGTGATGGATGTAGAGGTAGGTAGAGAGTGATTGGGAGATAGAGAGTAGATAGGGAAGAAGAGAGGGAGAGAGTATGGAGGGAGAGAGAGGGAGGTGAGAGAGAGGTGAGGTAGAGAGAAATAGAGAGAGTGGTAGGGAGTGATGGAGGGAGAGGTAGGTAGAGAGAGAGGGGAGATATTAAGAGAGAGAGAGAGGGGGGAAGGATGGAGGGAGGGAGATAGAGATAAGTAGAGAGGGAAGGAGGGAGGGAGCGAGAGAGAAGTGAGATAGAGAGAATTAGAGGACAAAGGAGAGAGAGATAGAGAGAGTTATAGATCAAGGGAGAGAGATTCAAATAAAGGGATGGAGATAGTGAGAGAGAGGTCTAGAGTGTAAGCGATAAAAAATGAGTGAGATAGAGAGACAAATAATACAACTTGTTGATTACTAAAATTTGACCTCTTGATTATTGAAATTTGACATGTTGATTACTAAAATTTGACTAAGTCTAAAATTTGTGAGATCTTCCAAAAACTAGAATTTTCATTATAACTCCTAGAGATTCAAAACCACTCTCAAACATCTTGAAACTATATACATGAAATATAACTTAAAGTATAAGAAAGTAAAAATCCATATGTAAATGTTTATTTCATGTATATAGTTTCCTTGAAAGGTAACAAGAAAAATTAAAAAAAAAAGAAGAATCTAAATTCAATGTAGACCAAAACACGAGTGCATTATAACGTGCTCACGTTTTATCAATGCATTCACAAAACGTGAGCATGTTATAACATTCTCGCATTTTGTCAATGCATTCAAATAACATGCTCATGTTATATCTTGCTTTGGGAATCCCCAAGCCTTGGGCTTGGTATTTGCTTTGGAATACCAACCCAAAGGCTTGGAGGGCCTTCCCAACAATCAAAGATGTGTTTTTGTAAATTCTACAATATTTCACATAATCGGGTGTGTGCTCACCGTTAGGATTGCACGTGTTTCAATGTCAAACAAATCAAACACCTGGGTAATGTTAGGCTCTCTCTTAGCTATCCAACGATGTAATTTTTTTCACTTTTTGACAATGTTAAGCCTTTGATCTATAATTTCTTTTGTTTGTGTGTATATTTTTTGGAAAAAAGTAGTGTTTGGTGTTTTTTTTGTTATAAATTAACCATTCATCAAAATTTCAAATAAATTGCAATTTTAGAAACTAGAATCCATTCTACAATTTTTTTAAAAAAATTCAATTAGTTTCCAAAATTTGTAGCGGTAGCGCGACCAAATTTTTATTTTTCAAGAAGTGTCCACTTCGAAAATTAGTAAAAAATCAAATATTCATTAAAAAGTTATTAGAAAAATCGTGCATCAACTAAATAATATTAGCTAATTTCTCACCGAAGCACTTTTAAAAATACTGAAAAAAAGTTCACCGTGCTGGGGATGTACAAAAGTTGTTATGTTATGTTTTTTCTCACAAAAACAACACCAATTTATGTACGCCCCTCTTTTGAACCCATTAATCTCAACCATTTTAAAAATAAATTAGTAGTTTATAAAGTAGACTCGGAGAAATACGATCCTTGTTTTTGTTGCATCTCAAAATTTTGAGTGTAACTATCCTCAATTTCACGTCCAAGGTCAGTATTTCCTGATTTCAGAAAAAAAGTTGCCACTTAAGCCCCATTTTTGGGACCCATCTTTTTGCACTTAACCTTTATCTTTGTTTGAATTTATCTTGGTCTCTTACACTCTATTGCCACAGGGTCATCAAGTTCTTCCATATCATGGTGTCATAAGGCATGTGTTTGCACTTGACCTTTTGATCCGTACCTGACACATTGTCACCTTGGTTCCTCATACCTTGGTACACAATTTGTCAAATACAAATTATTAAATCTAGGTTTCTCATATTATTATAGCATGATGATCATCCATCCTCCCTCTCCATCCACATATTCATCATCCTTATCTTCTCCCATCAATCCTTATGTTCTTCATCTTTTTATCCTGTATAAGAGCAAATTTGTACCCCTAACATAAATTCCCCTTTACCCCCTTACACTTTAGAAAACTTAAGGTGGAGGCTTAATTACACTTAAGCTTGTTGTTCACATCCCACTTGGCGCCTTCTTTGTGTGTTGGTGGAGGAGTTACTGTTGAGGATGCCTGCGTGACATGTAGACGTTCGCGCGATGTGATGATGTCCCTGATTGATTCTTGCGGCTGGAGCCTACAGAGGCATTACATTTCCCATTGGCAGTCGACTTGTAATGCTCTCTTCGGTCAATTGACCCGAATATGGTCATTTCCTTCATATATTCCCTTCAAATTCACCTCTCATGAATTCATTTTGGGTGATCTCCTATCCCTTGAGGATCTCTGGACTCTTCTTCGTTCACTTATCCTTCCACCATCTCTTCACAAGCTCCAATCAAATTCTTCACTATCTCTTCACTCTCAAGCAACACATTACACTTCACAGTAGCAACATCAACACTCCATCACTTCAGTAGAGTGAGTGTGGAACAAAACACCATGGCAACAAAGGCTTGAGTTCCTCTCATTTTCTCCCCCACAAGCCTTGAACGCTTTGGGTGAAGGTGGTAAGCTTTCACTCCTATTCTCTATTATTTGGTTGAGTAGCATAACACTGTTTTGTAGTGATTTAGTGCTCTTTACTTCATTTCATACTTGTATCTCTATCTATTTGGCTATCCATAGAGGTGGAAACACCAAAACGGGGGTTTGACTGAGGCAAACCCCTATACAACCCCAACTCTCTCTCTCTCTCTCTCTCTCATATGCAGGTATTGAAGATATTCACGTGTTGGAGGCTTCATCATTCACACGGTTGTAAGTATTTCCTTTCCTTTCTTCTCCTTATCTTTATCACTTCTATTTCAATCTATTTCAGCTTTATCACATTTTGTTACCCTATCACTTTCTATAAGTTCTCAACAATTAGAGTAGAAGCATTCACCTTGCCATTTTCTGTGACATTCTTGCTCTCTGGTCTGTACGAGACGCCAGAGCACCTCTGGGATGCCAACATGCTGCGATGTCATTTGTATTCTGCGCTAAATCCTTTGGTCGAGAGCTTGTCAGTTTGTCCAGAGAATCTCTGTGACCTGCTCTTTCTGATTCTAGAACTCTCGTCGTTGTCCTTTGAGGTAGTTTAGGGCAGTTTGCCCTGTGAGGCTCTCTGAATGAAGAGAACTCATGAGTAGCGAATCCCTCTTCTCTACATATCCTTCATCCTTTAGCCTTCCCATCCATTTCGAGAGCACACCCGTGTTCTCCTAACCCACATGTCCTCTCGAGGGAGTATATCACTACCTCCTCATCATCCTTCCTTATCCTTCCTAGAGATTGGAGCATCATGCTTCTAGTCCTTATCCCTTTGTCTACCCACTATGTTTTATTCTTCTTTGAAATGATGTTACTTCCCTTAGTTGTAGCATCATCTCAAAGAGGGGCAAAATGTAGTCACCCAAAATAATATTTAATTAAATAAATACTTGTTATTTATTTAATTTAACCTATATCCTTTATCCTAATAATTAATTAAATAAATATTTATTATTTATTTAATCAATTTCCCCATCTACCACCTTTGATTAAATAAATCCATATTTATTTAATTAAAGCTAATCTTTTTCCACTTTCCTCTAAATCCCCTAACCTTCCTTAAGTTAATTAATCCTTGATTAGTTAACTTTATCTCCATCCTAAACATAATTATCCCATTCTCAAACTTTTAACCCCACCTAAGTTAATAAACCCTTGGTTTATTAACTCAACCCATCCTCATTAATCAAGTAATCCTTGATTAATTGATCTAATCCTCATCCCTAATCCTCATTATCATTATTTTCTAATTTTAAATTCCTACATCTCACCTACCCCCACTAACCTCTTACACAAGCCACCCTATCTCTTACACAAATTTAATGCCTCCCCATTTTACTCCTCTCCATCTTGTGACACTTGTCACAAGGCTAATCAATCTCCATCCTTGATCCAAACCTCACCTTATCAATCAATCTTAACCCTCTATTATCCATTCAATCTTAGCCATTGATTCCTCTCACCAAATTCTATATAATGAGGCCTTGGCTCTCATTTCTCATAACACACATTCATCCCATCCTTATGCTGTCCAAATCCTCATCAAATTTATCTATATCCATACCATCATCATGCTAAAATTGTGAGCAACCACATCCCTTCAATCATTGGAGCAAATTTGCAATAAGGTGGTGCATCTTGTGAGCTCAATCCATGAAGAGGAAGGAGCAATGAAGGTATAACATTCTCATGTTTATTTCTTATTCATTTTCATCTATTTCTATCATTTACCTTCATTATCATCTTTCCTATCTTCAACTTGATCCTAAAAGCCTTAAAAGAATGTTTTACCATCTATTGTATTTTATCCTTATTGATCATTTGTGCCTTTTGTCACCTTTTTCTATTATTGTTGTTGCTTGTACTTAATATTGAAGTGCTTTCTCTTGGTTTAGCCACTAAGCACTAGCCAAACAAGGAGTGCGATGTGGATGTTAGCTTCTTGTAATTATTGGAAATTCTCAATGTTTGATGTTAATCCATTGGCAAGACATGAATCTAAGGATTATACACGACACAAAAAATTAGCATGTAAATCCTTGGTGAATAGTATGTTGACCACAAATGGGACCATCTTAATCATTTACATGCTACAAAGTTCTAATGGTTTGGTCATGTAATGCCTCACATTTAACCGTAGGGAAAAAGCACAAAGTTAACAATTTTTTTTATAATGTCACATAACACACATCTGAAAGCTTTACCATGTTTTTCGCATGGTAACTAAACTATACATATCAAATGATAGTGTTCGTATAAATTCATCAGTGGTACGTTACTTAGGAGTGAAGAGTGAGGTTAATGAATGAGTGGGTATGCATATTTTATCTTGCACACCCTCAAGCGATGACAAGAATGACCCATTTTTTAATATTAGCTTTTCATTGATATCACTGCTAATATTTATGACAGTTGCCAACTTCCAATTTAGTTTTCTAATACAACTTAATGGCTATATTAATAAAATTTCTAATAGTACCCATTAACATTATGCTTAATTATGAATATCAACTCAATTTCTTATATTATTATCATTTCCATTATCATTATGAATAATATTAGTGTCAATGTCCTTCTTGATAGTGAAATTAATATCATAATGATCAACATTCTTACACCTGCAATATTAGATCTTTTCTTAAGGTTAATATTGTCTTGTACTTAATTTTAATGTCAATATTAGGAATACTAATCTTACTAATGGTATTGAATTTACAAGAATCGTAGCTAATGCTAACATTATATTTAAACATTAATATCATTTAATGCAAGGATCTTAGCATCTTAGCCCAAACTATGAAGTTTCCCCTCCTATTACTATTTAGATCATTCACTAATGTTAATAAGGGTACAAAAGTTACTTTCTTGATATATATTAATATTACATTTGAGATTTAATATTAATATCATTATATTATCTATTATCATTTATAAAATGTTAATAATAGTGAAATGCCAATATTATCAATTGTTTCAATCTTTATAATTTACCCAATGATAAGATTATAAAAGTACTAACAGAGAAATCTAAAACATCAACCCTAATAATAATAGATTATCCTTATAATATTCGTATTAAAATCTTCAACACTCTACCATCACTAATGATACATTAATATCGTTAAATATTATTAATTATTATTACTAATAATATTAGTATTAAAGTAACTACTCATATGATTATTGTTAAGAGTATTAGTAATAGTATGACCATTATCCATTTTATTAGAATGCCCACATTTACTAATGGAAAAGTTGATATTACAAGTATCATATGTATAGAAATCTTTCATTATTCCATAATAATATAATTACCTCACTCTTAAATTTTATTTTTTATTTTTTTATTTTTTTGTTAGTCCAGGTTTCTCATTATGGGGCGAGCTGAGGCGAGACTAATCCCTGGAGATGAACCAAGCCGTTCGTAAGCCAAGTCCATCAGTTGATTCCAGGCCTCAAAGTCAAACTCGAGACCAATGATGAGCAAACCCATAGGCCAAGCCAACTCCGCTACCCGTCCGAGCTAACTCTTAAATTATTTTTATTGCATTATCTATGGCATGAATATTATTAAAATATTAATTATAAGAAGTCTATAGAATTTAGATTCTTAGTGCTAACACTATTATGAGTATTACTAAATTACAAGAGTTATCCAATGATGCTAATATTGAAATTAGAATTAACGCTAGAATATAGGCTAAATCCTTAGTATCAATATTAACATAAATGTTAAAAGTATTATCATATTGAAATTCTTATTATTTCCTCACACGGTGGTCTATCCATAGAAGAACACTGGCCTTTGCTGCACTTTTTTTTTATATTGAATCAGAGCATTTATAAGAGTGAAGCTACCAATTGGTAGCTGGAAAAAGAATACAAGAGCTGCAAAACAACAATACAACAGCTGAACATGAAGCAAAATGAACTATACAATCAACAAAAACACTGCCCAAAGACTACCAATACAAAAAACAAGAACAACAAAACAGAATTACAATGCCAAAAAGACTGTCAACACAAAATTACATGAGCAACAACACAGTATTACATTGATCAAACTCATTGCTAAGTTGAAACTTCAGTACTTGTTCTTTAACTTTTTACAACTAAACTGTGACATTATCATTCTTCTTACTCAAAGCTTGAAACTAGAAAAACAAGAAAACCACCTAAAAAAAATGTGGAGTGCCAACCTTTGTTGCACTTATTATCTATGCCACATTGAAATGGAGTTAAACCTCTTCGATAGTAAAATTTCTCACCATGTGAGCCTTACACAACCACATGAAGAGTTAACTCTGTCATTCTTTCACATCTTTTAATGCGCTGAGCTGGAGGCTGTTGACCAGTCACTGAGAATAACAGCAGTGTACTACAGTTCAAATTTTATTATCAGAGATTCATTCATTTACGCCAATTCTCTATGGTTCCTACTCATTTATTTCTGTGCAAGCCATTAGTCGAAGTGATTAAGTGAGTTAATGGAAATAAATTGAAGTTTTAGATCGCCACTTAGGCCTTTCTGGCAACCACGCCAACTATGGATAAACTCACGCACTTGCTTTACATTCACGAGATGGGCAGAGAGGGAAGAGTACGTAGGTACTTCTTTCTTTTTCTTCTTACCTGTATTCACATGGGCAGTTTTTCGGTAGGACCCAATATTATGTTGTATGATAACCTTAGCTGCCATAAGGACTGACTCAATGTTGACTATGATAACCTTGGCTGCCATAACGAGCAGCCTTCCTGTTTCGTAATATTACTCTACTTATTCATTTCATACCATAGTGGACGGGATTCACGAATGGGAGATAAGGGTCTTAAGTTTGGGACAGTGGGAGGACGGTGGGGTGGTGGCGTAGGGGCAGCGATGTTTATATATATATATAGTATTTGAAAAAAATAGTTACAAGAAGATGTAAAAGTATAAAAATTACAAATGAAATTTTGAAAAATTACTTTTAAATATTTGAATTTTGAAGTGAACATTAATTTGGCATCACTTACCTTTTTGTTCTTCATCTTGCTCCTCCTCAACCCTTTTGTTCTTCATTCTCACTCTTTCACCTTACACTTGCAGCTTTCACTCTCACACTCACACTATTAACTTTTTGTTGATTTGTTTTTGTGAATTCAAATGAGGATAGGAGCTAGTTTTATAGAGTTTGTGGGGCTTGTGTGGGGCCAATAGACCATTAGGGTTTGACCTTGGGCACAAAGTTAAAAAAAAGAATTGGTTTTTTTTAAAGATTTGCATTTTGGTTGTTTGGTGGTAGGAGACATTTGGAGGTCTTTGAGACGGTCCAGAGACTCCTAGGAGTCCCTTGGATGTCTCGAGGAAGCCTCAAAGTCTCGGTGACATCTTAGAGACGATGGTGTTGGTGGTGGGGTGGCGATGTTGATGGTGGGGCTATAGGGGGATGCCCCCCCAAGTCTCTGAGAAGAGGATGTCTTGAAAATGCGAAGTTTTGGGGGGAGACACATCCTCGTGGAACATTATTTCATACTCTAACCATTTTTAATGTATGCTCATTTTAGCATCTAAACCTGTGAGGCTCACACATTTTTCTTGCACGCTAGCCTACGGTATTTGGCATACTGAAGTTAGATTACTCTCTGGTGCCTTCATTGTTACAGTGTTGGGCTATCTTTGTTATTATATTGTTTTTATTTACTTCATCTTTTTTTTAACCTTATAGGATTTAGCTTGTTGACACCGTGGTTTCCTATGTTATGATCCTGCATATGGTTTCTTGTAAGTTTTGAATATTGATGAGCCACATATTTTTTCCTAGGCTACCCTAAGAAAGATCTGCTTGCACAATAGGTGTTCTGATAAAGATAACCGATCTATTTATTTATGATTTCTTTCTATTTCTTTATTATGTAATAATAATCAACTGTAACCATACTTTCACCCTGCATAGAAGTCATGCATCACTATATTGTTACTTTTTTTATTTAGTTCTTTATTTATACGCTTCCAGAATAACGTTATATCACATTGTTTTAATAGGGAAGCCTTATCGCCTGACCCGAGTCTATTTGGGCTTTAATTTAAGGGATGCATTACTTAGCTACCCACTCCTTGGGTTTGGGACAAAATTATAGCCTCATTTTGTTTCTGTAATATCCAACATATAGATTTTTTTGAAGTTAGAAATAAAATATATGCAACATATCATTTATATTCTTCGTTGTTGAAAATAAGTAAGATACATTATGCTATTTTGAGCAACAAAGTAATACTTTTTTTTAATCTTATTTCCTACAACTTTAAACTAACAAGAGGACTTTGTATACCATCATTTCTTTTATTTATTGATTTGAAATAAATTTAGCATTTTTCCTTAACAATAGAGTTTACACAGATTTCTTTATTGTGTGTATAAAGAGATAGTAGGTCTAAAGTTGTATTAATAAAATAGATATATACCAAGTCCTACATATAATTTCTAGAACTCTATAGACAAAGTGCAAAAGTTTATATACATTAGATGATATATTTTACTTTCAAACATAATACATAAAACTTTACAAATAGGATACTAAGAGATTGATGAGCAAAAATACTACTTTTCAACCCTCCAAAAATACCAAAAAGATCAAATCCGAGTTTGTCCACTTAGGTTGCCAACTCACATCCTAATTTGACTTGACGAGGCAAAAATTTAATCACAAACATTCTCAAACTCGCATTGCAAATAAAAATGCACACTACATTACGAAACCAATGTCCCTCCAAATGGACTATAGTTTGGTTTCACTAGGTAGTTCATATAAGGTTCCCACATAGATACCTCTGATTCTATTAGCCATGGAAAAATATACCTGCACACTCCATACACACATTAATCCATCCAATTAAGATATATATGTGTATAGCCAAAACAACTGAACCCAGACATCGATTTTCATGCAAGTTTCATAATTCAAATGTCATAGAGATCTCATTACATAATTTCAAAATATTAAATTAATCACCTAACTTATCCATTTTCATAAACCTTAAATTCATGTTCATCAAATTTGCATCATGATTCGTTCACACGTCATATTTCTTTCATTCACCATTAAATCTCATAAATAAGATTAAACATCATCAACAAACTAATCATGTAATTAAATCAAGCATCACCATCAACTAACTAAGCATGAAATATAACATAAATAAGTCATCATATGAAATCAAACATCTAACTCGTCCTATCATCAATGGTATCATTAGCTATAATCAACAACAAAAATCAAAATTATCTAAGTAATAGGTCTAACATAGGAGTGGGCCTCATAGGTCACCAACAATAGTTTGATATGAATAGTTTCTCTTTGTTGATCTTAAATTAATGTATTCACAAGAATCTTGGTAGGAATACAAGGAGAAATTTTATATTAATTATATAAATACCACTTCCCAATAGGAAATACATGAACTATCCATAAGCATACAAATGGATAAATTCTTCCCAAATGAACAAGTTTTGCTTTGCTAGAACACATGGCATGTGATCATTGGTAGTGCATGAAGAAATTCCAATGACCAAATCCTTGAGTGTGTAGGTTATTTGAGCACTATGCATTCACTATCATATCAAATCATTGGAAACATATGCAAAGTTTACCCATTTCAAGGCATGTTGATGGATAATTCCCTTCTTAAATTATAGTTATTGTGTTTTTCTTAGTTCTAGAGGATCAAATGTCCAAAGTTTACATGTAAAACATTTGCTTCAAACTCTCATTATAGTTATGATTCATGGTTTTCTTGATAAAGAAAGACTTGAGAAAAGTGAGATTATTGGATTGAATTTAAAGAAGATAATGGATAATAATTACATTATCATTTCCATATCTTTAAAGAAACTAAATATTTATAGCTAGCAGAAGAATAAACGAAGCCAAAAACAATGTGAGAGGAAACACCTTCATCATAACTATTGCAATTTAAAATGTAATCATGAGATGATGAAATCAATCTTGTCCCTTCCCATATCAAATATCAAATATACAAATATTCATCTCCATGTTCTAACATATTGTAATCACATGACATGGTAGTGCATGATATGCCATGGTATCCTATGATCACCACTAGGTAGAGCATTACCATTACCAATTTTATTCATACAATACTTCCTAACCTCTCTCACTTTCTCATTTTTCTAGACACTCAAGCATGTTTATGATTTACAATCATTTCATTTATAAGATAGATGAGCTACTCTGTAAAATTTCCTTTCTTTCATAGGTTCCTATAGAGAATTATGTCAAGGATTGTGACATACCAACCCTTGAATGAATTAAAAATTTCTAATTTTTCACCTTATGAGTAAATAAACTATGTAACAATCCATTGCAATAATTTTTATTTATTTATTTATTGATAATTTTCAAACAAGATACATGACATAACACAAAATGGATTCCATTTCTTTTCAATAACTCCATAAGTTACAACAATACAAGAAATTATACAATTACATACATAGCTCAATGAGCTTTAGAACAAATAGCTACAAGACAGTCAAGGATCCTTCTTTTCAAATCTTGGTTCTTTTGTTGCCTACTATGGAGGAGAAGCATCAATCAAGCACTATTCCACCAACCATTGAGTCTTAATGCGGTCCCCCACACATCTATTATTTGATAGATGACCCTTCCCTTCGACGAAGAGATTGGTAGAGTAACCAATAACGACAAACAACTGAGCATAGTATTGTGTGTCCTACATAACTAGAACTTGTAATCCCACAATCTCAGACTAGCATGTAATACTGGATCATGGTGAACTAACAGTGGAGTCTCAACATTCACACTTTCAGTGGAGTCTTCGAACATTCCCACTACTTTGGCCAAAGTGTTCTCATTCAATACTTCAAATGAAGGTCATCTATCACATATACTACTCAGGGCCGATTTGAATTAAGGCTATCTTAAGCTATGCATGGGTATTTCCTTCAATGGATAGTCTATCATGCTAGAGATAACCTATCACCATATTAATCTACTTGGAATAAACCTACTTAACAAGTAAGTACACAAGCTCCCTCCCATACTAGATTATCTATCCTAGGAGTATACACAAGCTTTCCTAGTTAAATCAATAACTTAGCTAGGTGTATCACATGTGCCTCTCATGTTCAATCATATCTAGCATATAATACCTATGATAAACACCCATATCCTACTATGGAGTAATTCAAAGCACATCATGAAAACAACATAAAAGGCTTCAATTTCCTTTTCAAGACACTCTAATTTTTCTATTGCACACATTGAAAAAGACAACTCAAACATACATGCAAGACACATCATTCATAAGTACAATAACAAAGAAGAAGAGATCCCCATGCCTGTTATCGCTTATCGAAACAAATGGCAACAATGCAATCCTTTCCAACAACAATAAGGTTGATAAACAACTTCTCAAGAATGTGACAAAGAAACTCTATCTCTCAAGTTGATAACTTACTTCTCTCAACAACAACTTCCTCACAAACTAAATAGAACTCATTGCCTTTCTCTATCTCAATTTAAAACACAGTATGGTTGGAAATAATGTAGAATAAGGAATTGCAATGATGCGTAATCTTGGGAAAGAATGCATACCTTCCAAATAAAATGGCTTAGCTATTTATAGAGCAGCTTGTTAACCTCATAGCCTACATTTTAGGCATATTAATGGATAGAAAGCTCCATCCAAAGCAACAAATAAAACACAGTAGAAAGGGTGGCGACTTCCTAAGTTCTTACTCAACAAAATTACCTACAGGTCGACTTGAACATTGACAACAATCAAAGACTTATTCAATCTGCATATGCTTAATTCAAATTATAGACATCTACAACAATTTGGTTTCCTGAGGTGGCGCCAACTTCATCCACTCTCCTTCTTGTTTGGTGCGGTTTCCTTGCCTTCAAAAATAGTCAACTTCCAAATCGTAACACCAAGCATAATCGAATTTGCATAAGAGATGAGTTGGTTTAAGATGTTAAATATGTTTGACCAAGTCTCCAACATGCATATAACATAGCAACTACGTTTACTAAGTCAAAGTCGATCTTAACATAGGCGTTGACTAAGTCCATCAACATAAGACAACAGCTCAAAATGCAATATAAGTGTTTCATATCGCGTGACAGAAAGAACGATAATCGGCTTCACAAAACAATCATAAGCTATTTCCATCGGCCTCTAATAACTTAGTCTTAAATGACTATAATCGACCTCCAATATCATAGTCATTATCGACTATAATTAGCCTTTATAAATCGACTTTTATCATGGTAAGTGATAGTCGATTTCTATTAATATATATAATATGTTAAATATATATTATTATATATATGTATATATAATATCATATACATACATACATATATGTTTCAATACCATCATGTATTTATATATATATACATATATGTATATATATATATATAATCGCTAATATATATATTTATATATATCATAAGTCAATAATGTAAGCATACATTCGATATATATATATAAAAGAGTACAAGCAAGATAGTATATACTAAACACATTATATTGAATGTATGCATATATATATGTATAAAAGTATATGCCTGTATGTACACATATAGGTAGGTATATCTATATCAATGCATCTGTATGTGCGTGTCCATCCACCAACATACATGCGTATCGATATACATATACATATGGATACGTGCATATATTATACATATATATGTTCACATTTGATTCACATATAGTCATTCACAATTACCATCATATTGATAAGTGTTTACGTGTGGTACATCTATACATGTGCATATACATGTCGTTAGATCCCATTGACATGTAAGTGCATATATATACACATACTCCACGTACATCCCACTTGTCAATATAATCTTAATAGTACAAGAAAGATTTCAAAAGCTCAATAGATAAACATCACCCACTAATGCATGCAGTAGTAAACAAGACTCTCTAATGTAGACATATCAACTAAGGATGACTTACCAACTACCCACAAACTGACTCAACTCAATCATTCTAATGTGGTGTGTGTATGCTCAGATAGTTTACTTTTACTGGTTACCCGACCAAGATCTTCTCCTGAGTGATACTTCCCCTCTGCCTAGAGGAATGAAACATATACCTGTATCCACTAACACATGCACACAACAATCAATTGTTCACAACATATGTAGTATACATAAAACATCTCCAAAGTTAGAATAATAATTCAATAACCATCCATTCACATATATACAATATTTCCCCATGAAAAAACATCAACTGAGATAACATCAAATGAGATAACATTCACATTGATAACAAAGTGCGAGCACAATTTATTCATCTCCATAATTCACATTACATGCATATTTACCCTATGTAGTAATAGTAAATAGTAACTACACAATTGGGGTGTAACAAGGATGGACACCTGCAATGAAATCTAATGGTATTTATTACTTTATATGGACCTTAGTATTCTTTTTATGATACTATTTACTTTCTTTTATGTTTGTGTGTGCACTTACTTTGAAATACGTACATTTTAGATGATGGAAATCAAACAACTTGAATTTTGATGCACAAACTTGAAGAAGCTTACTTGTAGTTTGCTAGTGTTCTAGTTAATTTTTTATTTTGTAAAACAAAAGGCATCCACAAGTACACTATGAAACTTGAAACAATGACGAGCTATGACACTTTGTAATTTTATTATTTTGTAAAAGAAGGTTTAAGTCTACTATTAGGGGTGATCAGTCTTGATTGCAATTTAGAGGGCTTGAATCTTATGAGATCAATTTAGTTGAACATATTATGAGTAGAGATGAGGGATTCAAAAAAGATGTTGGCTCTTTGCAAGTAGTTTTAAAAGCAAATGTATTGTCTCATCTTGCATTTTGAAAATATGACCTCGTAAATGTAACATCCATATGTAACTTTTTTTCTTGTACATGCAATATACAATGCATGAATTTTAAGAATGATAAATGAATAAAAACAAAATGTGACATGTGTACTAAAGATGCATCTTTTCTTCAAAATAACAAATTGGATATACTTTCATGACCACCATTGCCTTTAATATTTTCTTTATTATAAAAATGTAATATGTGCATATCATGTATATATTTTTAATAGATAATAATTTTCCTAGTACATAATTGTCAAGACACTAATTAATCATAATTTAGCATACTACAAACTACAAACATTTCATTTTATTACAAAAGAAGGGCTCATTCTACCTGCCCCCCACTATTCAAAATGATGACTAACAAATTAACTATACAATCATTTTTTTTGTTACAAGCTTTTCTTTGACAAACATGGGAATTTACTCCAAAATATATGAATCCAAATGTAATGCACAAATGACCTGGACTCTTAAACTTATATAATCAACGAAAGTGTAAAATGGCTACAAGTAAACACAAGACTAGGTACAATAGAATCATAGTAACACAATTTTGAATACAAAAAAAAACATAAATACTAATAAGCCACAATGAGAAAGCAACAATTATGCTTAAATTTGGTTCATTGGTGTCACATTTGATAGTAGTAATCTATATAATTCATTTCTCTAGAATCCAACTCTAAAATTTTGATTGATCATTTCAAACAAAAATCTTCCTCTTGCTTCCAATAGTGGCAGCTAAATGAAAATGTAAGAAATAAATTGACATCATTATTCATGGCTTCATTGTTGTTCAGTGAAGCCATACTAGAAGGGAAGAAAATCAGGTTGCATATTTTTTGGCTAAATTTGCTTTCAATTGTAATGATATCAAGATTGATACTAGAAGTGGTTAGAATTGTTCTATGTGGGATTCAAATAGTGCCTTTAGAGATTTTGTGAATTCTGACTACAATGTTTTTTGGATTTTGGATTTTTGTAGGGTGCTTCTTGTTGGAGTTTTGGTTCTTGGGGTGTCTTTCCTACAATCATTGTTATTCCGTTTGTTAATTGACTTTCCTTTTAGTTCAATTTTTTTTTAACATAAAGACAAATATTAGTTATGGTACTCACAAGATGAATAATCTTTATGGTCGTAAGGATGTATACCTTCGCTATGGAGATTGGAGGATTCCTATCTTGTTCAGATTGCCTATCTTCAATCCATTTGAATTTTCAAGATTTTTTGGAATTGATGTGCTAAGAGTCTTTTTAAGACATGCAAACCCACTTTGTAATATGTTTATATTTTAATATATTTTTTTATCTTTATGTTAAAAAATCTACATAACTCATTTCAAAATAAGTCTCACTAAAGTCTATGAATCTACTTTACACTAAAAGAAAATTATTGGAAAATAGTCTCATCCTCTTTCCCTAAATGGTTACACAAACTTTACTTGGTGTTTAGAAGAACTAAGACAAATGTAAAAGTGTAGATCCACATTAATTAGCCCTCTATTTTATGTTTCCACCTATGTTGACATCTTTGTAGATGTGTTAGCTAGTAATTGATTTATGTCTAAGCTCATATGCTTGCAAGCTTTGAATGTCATATACAAAGGATTATGCCCATTAGGTTTTAGGAGAGACATCATGAAACTTGTTCTACTCAAAGTGTAATCAAATAGTCTAAATGTTATGTTCATGCATCTAATTGTTGACACTTGACACTCCAATTCAAATTGATTACTTTCAATTAACTATTTTATGATAACAATCCAAATATGCTACATATCTATGAAAAATTATGTTGTGTATGACATATAATTTATTTAAAATCCTAAACAATTCATTTTATCGTACCAATTACACACTAAACTGTGACTACTGTTATGCTTACATAGATGCATTTTAGTCGACTGTTATAGATTAAGCACACATAAAGTTTATGGGCCACTATAGCCTTTTTGGTATTAGTTGTCTAAGCTTTGGACTGTTTCAGTTGTTACAACTTTGGAAATAGAATCTTAGGGTAAGGTCCCATGGAGGGGGGCTTCCTAAAAAAACGGAATGAAATATGCTGAATTTTTTAAGAATATTTTGAAACTAGTGGTCCCATGAATTTAGTTGTGCAGTTTACCTTAAAAATTTAAGTTCCAAGATTTAAGGAAGCCCTAGAATGAAATGTTGTGAATAAAAATTTAATAAATAAACATCATTTTCCTCCAATTTTTTTTTGAGGGAATATAAATTCAGATGTGAAAGTGACAGGAAAAACTCCTAAGCTGGTGGGACAATTTCTAGCCCCACCGCAATCTCACGAGCTAAAATCTTCAGAGCTTTAGCAATTTTTTTTTTTCCCACGAGACCTCTTGCTTCTGTAAACCTAGGACCCCAGGCCCCCATGGGACCATAAGGTTAGTTCTACCTATACTTCTGGAACATCCTCGCCTATGATATTACTTCACATAGAGGCTGAATTTTATTGGATGTACTTTAAAAAAACTAGTGCTGTTACTGGAGTTTGCACATGTCTGCTCACCCTTCCTGTTCTCACAGAATTCCAGGAATTATACATCATGCCACAGCATTTCCCTTTTCTCGGTTAAGAAAGCTTAGTAATTGGCATAAAAACATACCCATAACGAGGACTGATTACAATGGTGCTCGATACAGAATGTACTACGCAATTTGGAATGTGGGTAATTCTCCTTCGCCTTTATCAGCATCTGGTTTTTCATTTGCAGAGAACTTCAAACATAAAGAACCCCCCTCTTCCATTTCTGAACAGATATTAGACGAACAAAACCAACTGGGTATTGTCTGGACTGCAACAGAAATAGCTAAAGCAACAGGAGGACAGGTTATTAAATCAGGTCCCCCTGGAAGCATATGCACAGATACCAGAACTATTAAACCTGGTCAATGGTTTCTTGCCCTTACAGGCCCCAGATTTGATGGCCATCACTTTCTACAATCTGCATTGGCTAAGGGCTGTGCAGGTGTAGTAGGAAACAGGGTTTGTGAAAACTGGCCGAGGGGTTTTGTGAAAGTCGAGGACAGTACACTGATAGCCCTACAAAATTTAGGTTCGTCGGCAAGGAAAAAATTCAAAGGTCCTGTTGTGGGTATCACAGGAAGTGCAGGAAAGACCACGACAAGGGCCATGATTGCCCTTGCCCTGGAGTCTCTGGGTCACATTCATCAGACACCAGGTAATCAGAATAATCATATTGGTGTACCTCTGACTCTTATATCAATGTCATTGCCTTCCAAAGCCTGTGTTTTGGAATTGGGGATGAATCATGCGGGAGAGATTCAGGAGCTGGCTAGGATTTCAGAGCCTTGTGTGAGAGTGGTGCTGAATGTGGGTCCTGCTCATATGGGGAACTTCACAAGCTTGGAGGAGATTGGGAGAGCTAAAGGCGAGATATTTCTGGAGGCAAGGCCCGGAGATGTGTGTATATTAAATGCAGATGATCCTTTGGTCATGGCCCTTCGCATTCCAGATGGGGTGCAAAGAGTATGTACTGCTTTCTCTTCTTATTTGAGTTTTATTTTGTAGGGAAATGGCGAATCAATGTAAATATATTACACTTTATGAAGTAGAGTTCTTGCAAGGCATCCGTTCTTAGAAGTCAGGCACATTTTGGTGGGGAAACCCTTTCATGCAGAAGCGAGTGATGGGATTTATCGTTTGCAGGCTGGTGTGGTTTCTCCTATGATTAGGAGTAATTCATTGGTGACCTGGATCACCGGGTTTCAAAATATCAAATTGGATTCATTAGACCGGCGTGTCTGGTGGTTCATATTTGTACTTCGAAAGAGCC
>CM021100.1:341771226-341818422 GCA_007115665.2 Sequoiadendron giganteum | reverse complement strand
CTTAAAGTATAAGAAAGTAAATGTCCATATGTAAATTTTTATTTCATGTATATAGTTTCTTTGAAAGATAACAAGAAGAAAGAGACAAGAAAAGACAAGAAAAAAATTTCAATGTTTTGGAAATGTTTTTTTTTTTTAATTTCAAAAAATGCACATTTTTTGAACTCAAAATGTGTGTATTTTTTAAATTTAAACCATAACATGAGTGCATTATAATGCACTCTCATCATGGCTTGGTAATGACCGAGCCTAGGCTCAGTCATTACCAAGCCATAATGTGAGCACATTTTACTATAACACGCTCGTGTTTTCACAATTTCGGGATGAAAAAGTAAATTGGCCACTTTTTGGTCCCCCATCTTTTTTCACTTACCCTAAAACACACAAGCAAAAAGAAAGCATGCACAAAAAACCAAAAGCAAGCAAGGACTATAATCCAATTCAAGATAAAAACTGATTGGTGGATTGATTGATGGATTGGTGATGACGATTATTGGATTGGGAAGGATACATCCCTATGATGATAGTTAAAATAAAGTGGGTCAATGGATTTTAGTTTGATTTAGATTAAGATGATGGATTGATTAAGGATGATGTGCTATATTGCAAGGTTGGATTTTGTGGATTAGGATTGATTGCATTGGATGAGATTGGATGGGGATGGTTGGATTGGAAGGATAGATGGATGGATGGGATCCAATGACAAGGGAGAACCAAGTCTTAGAAGAAGGATGGAAGAATAGATGGATTGCTTGGATAGGAGATAAATGGATTTAGTATATGGAAGATAGGTGATGGGAGATAAGAAGATTGTGGATGAAGGATAGGAGGATGTATGTACAAGGACTAGTTTCAAAGGACTAATATTCCCCACACTAGAGGTAGTCCAATCATGGGTGGAAGAATAGTAGCATGAGATGAAAGGATAGTGCATAAAGGACATGGATGGAAGGAAGAGTGAGGATGGAATTTTCCAAAGCATGCATGGATATTTTTCCCCTAGATTTATGAAGATCAAGGGTGAAAAGAGAGGGTGAATTAGTTAGGATGGGGTGATGGAGATAGGATATTGGATATGGGATGGAGGATAAGTGGATAAGATATGGATGCAAGGATATTTGACCCCTAGGCTCTTCATCAAGATCAAAGATGGTAAGGAAAATGGACTTGGACAGGATGAGTGTTATGGATTATATGAATAGCATAATGGAGGTAGGATATGTGATGCTCATATAGATCCTTAACCTTGTCAAGATCAAAGAAGGAAAAAGGGAGAAGGGATTTAGATATGATATGAGGATGGAGTTAGGATAAGGTATATGAGATGGAGGATATGAATAGGATGTGCTATGGATGAGGGTTTCCCCCAAGTGTGGAGTGCATGGGGATGGATAGGAAGGACTCAAGCATCTAGCTCCATATCTTGAATCCCTTGATTATGTGCTATTATGCTCATAGATGTTGTTAGAATGATGGTATGGAGATGGATATAGATTTATGCAAAGGATTGGATAAGAGGAATGGGAGGATGAAACATGGATGTTCGATAGTGGCTGGATTGGTGGAAGACATGTGGATGAGTGGATGGGAATGTTGGGAAGATCAACATTGGAACACACCTTGAAGGGCGGTGGAGTTGTGGAAGAGAAGTGTATTTTAAATTTGGAGGTTTAGATGGAGGAGTGGGAGTAGATTTTGGGACATAAGGACCCAAAATGGATGGAGAAGATGAAGGTTTTTTAGATGGGGTGAAGGAATTACGATTAGATAAATCTTTTGGGTAAGCAATTTTGGATGCCAATTTTGATTTTTATTTGGGATGCATTGATTCAATAATTATTTTTGGAATCCACATGTTTTTTTATTTTTTCTTCATGGGTCTTTGTGGCCTTTGGGATTTAAATTTTTAATTTTGGATCATATATTTCTTTTTGTTTGGATGTCTTTTTGAGGGGACATGTTGATCCTTTGATGTTTGTGGATTTTTGGATTTATGCATTTGAGATTTGGCATCCAAATTGCTTCCAAGAGCAATAGGATTTTTGGACGGAGATGAATGATGTGGATGGATTATAGATGGGTTGGTGTAAGTAGTATGTTGGAAGGGTTTCAAGGGTGTGTGCCTTGGTTGATCTTGATTTGGGATATGAGGTGATGGATAGAGTGGATAGTGGGGTTTTGGAATAGGAGTGCTAGGTGGTTGAATGTAGGGACCCAAAATTGATGGAGGGGATGAAGGACTTTTTTTTGGGCCATAGGGACCCAAAATAGATGGAAGGGGTGAGGATTTGGGGTTTGGAACATAAGGGCCCAAGATAGATTTTGAGGATGGGGAATGTGTATATTTGGGTTTAGATGTAGGGATTTGGGATTTAGAATGGATGGGAGATGTACCAACATCTTGAGCTTTGTATCCAAGGCCATGATATTTTGGATTTTATTTGATATTAAGGGGTTCTAAGATGCCTTGCTCATGAAGGCCTAACCCTTTTCCTTGATAATGCATGGCTTGGAAAATCATTTTACCAATGGGATACTTGTTATTTTGGAAGCAAGATGTGATTCCGTTTTGAGGAGGATATGTTATGGAAGGAATGACAGGGTCTTGGAGTAGACCAGCGTGGATGAAAGTGGAGGAACCCAATTGATAAGTAGGGGGTTCATGTGTATCTTGGATGGGGGTGATGGGATCTTATGGAGGATTAGGATCATGAGATGAGGATGAAAGGATGATTTGATCTTAACTTGGGGTAGAATCATGGGATGGGGTAGATGGTGTAGTGTGTTCTTGGTTATGAGATAAAGGGTGATCATGCCATGAAGTGGTAGGGGTGTTTGGATTATGAGATGGGAGAGGACCATTAGATGGGGTGGAAGGTGTACTTTGATCTTGATGGAGGAGAGGGGGATCATATGATGGAGGACGAGGGGTTCCTTTATCTTTGTATGGAGGGGAATCCATGTTAGCATGCTTTAGATTGGGGGATTGACATAGTTCATTTGATGTGGATGGTGTGATGGAGGAGGATGGTTGGATAGATGCTTCAATTTGGATGGATGAAGTAGTAGAGGATTCATGAGACTTAGGGGATTGAGATTTATCTTGATGTGGAGGTGATGAAGGTGGTTGCATGACATGGGAAGATTGCACAACTTTTTTTTTGCATGGGGAGTTAAAAACCTTTGAAAATAGTCCTTGGAGGAAGTTATTAGGAGGGACATGGTGTGAATTTGATTGGTAGGCTTGGGTGATATGGTTTGTAAGGGTGTGGGAGATGGACAAGTGGAATAAGAGATGGAATTTGGGGATGGGGGTTTGGGATGTCGATGGAGTTGGAGGGAGATTTTTGCTAAAGGCTTGATCTCCCTTTTCAAAGGAAGGGAAATGATAAGCAAGGGGGGATGGATTGGATGAAGCTATAGAGGATGGGAGTTTCACACCAATGCCAAGGAGTTATCTAAGCATGGCATCCTTATCATTATTAAAGTAGTGTATGAGGAGATGATTGGTGATGGGATCCAATGAGGATGATATGGGTGATGAAGGTGTGGGTGGGGTTTGAGGGGGACATTGGATGGGTGATTGGTGGAGGCTTAGATAATTTTATCTAATGATCATGGATTCAAGTTGATCCACAATATTCTCACTATCATCATAGGGATTAGGATATGGGATATTGGGTTGTGTTGGAATGGATGAAGGTGGATTATGATAGATTGGGTTGGATGGAGAATAGATTAGATGATTATAAATGGTAGATCAGATTGATTGGAGGAGGAAAGTTTGGGATTGGTTTTGGATGAGAATGGATTATGGATGGATTAAATATATGTTAGGTATGATTAGGACAACATGGATGACTATAAGAACAAATTATGAAGATGAATGTGGAGGATGGGATTAGACTTGGGATCAAATGTCAAGACCTTAAGATGATTTGATTTGATTAAGGTTGATTCTCTATACTTAGGATAGGCTAATGTTCCTAAGAAAGAGTTAATTGGAGTTGAATTATAATTAAGATAGGCAAATTTATTAAGTAGGGATTGATTGGATTTGATAACTATACTTATGATAGGCTAATGTTCTTAAGCAAGTTTGGATTAAAGATGAAATCAAACTAAGGTCTTGATTTTTGATTGGGAGATTGGATTTGAGATGGATGACAATGGATTAAGGATAAGATCCTTAGATGAATGATTTGGATAATGATGGAAAGATATGATGTATGAAGTAAATTAAATCCTTAACTAGATTTTGATGTTCAAGTGATGATTCTTTGATTAAGGATGGGATTTGGATGCTTGATTGAGAAGATAAATTGATAATGGTTAATTGAATTTGGATGAGGATTAGATGGATTAGATTGATATTTGGTTGGAATGGGATTGGGTTGGAAAGGGGTATTGGATAAAAATGATGATGAGGGATGAGGATTAAGGATGATAATTAGGGATGTGGATTAACGATGATGATGGAGGATGAGGATTAAGGATGATGGAGGATAGGGATATTATGACCAAAATTAATGATGAAATTGGATAGGGATTATGGAAGATGATTAGGATAATGATTAGGACCTCAAATGGATTAGGAAAATTAGTCTTAGGTTCCTAAATGAGGGATTGATGGATTGGATATAGGTCATGGGATTATTTGGACAAGATGGATGATTAAAATGATTGTAGGGGATGATTAGGATAAGGTGATTAAGAAGAAGTGGGAATAGGATGAAAATGGATGACTAGGATAACAAGGGATGGTTATGATGAGATGGGGGTGATTAGGATTAGAAGGGATGATTAAGATGAAAATAGTGGATTAGGATGGGATGATTAGGATTAAATGATTATGATGAAAAGGGATGATTAAGATGGAAAAGATGGTATGATTAGGACATGGAGGATGGTTGGGAAGAAGTGGTTGGGAGAAGTGGTTGGGATGGGGTGAAATTTTTGCTTGCTTGACTAGGAGATAGAATTGAAAGCACACAAAAAAAAAATGGGAAATTTTGATGAATTTTTGTAGTGTATGTTCAATCCTCAGCCCCTTGGTTGATTCGTTTTCCATTGGTTATAGCACAAGAAGACATCTCAATAACTTGCAAAATCCTAAATTATTCAAGTGGGATTATATATTAATGTGGGCTCACCACCCAAGCAAACTTGGATTAATGCTCCTTGATACTTGGGTGGTTCACTAGAGCACCCTTTCTCACGAAGGCGGATAGGTAGAGATCCAGTGGCACAGGGTTGTCAATGGACGCCACAGGCTCACCTTCTTTGTCTCCTTGGGAACTATCATAGTTCTCCACAAGGATTTATATCTCAACCTAAGGGAGTACATGGTGAGTAACTTCAGGGTACAATCTACATCCCTTGCACCACACTAAACTACGACTGAAAATTCTTAATCTAGGATACACAAGGTATCTAGGGCATCCTCTATATACCTCAAGGGTATGTGAGGCCCAAATATGTAGATGAAAGGGAACAATGTCAAACAGTCGGGAGGAGAGGGTATCCTACTCTTCACCTTCACTTCTCCAAGGTATAAAGTTCTTGGAGGCTTAGCCCGATTAACACAATTCCAATTCCAAGAGAGGTGGCTTTCTCACCTCTCGATCTTTATAGTCTGCCAAAATATGGGAGTTGGAGTCATCCATTAGGGTGATGAAATCCCTAGGTAGGTCCCCTAAAAGGAATGATCCAAGTGTTTTTGATCCCCAAGATCACACAAAGAGTGAGGGGAGAGCATACACACGTTGGGTTCCTTGGGATGAAAAGAAAAAGAGAAGTGATGTTTTTGATCCTCAAGATCACACTAGGTGCGAGAGGAGAGCATACAAACCACTCAATTAAAGACACATCAAACAAAAGTCCATTAACCTTAAGAAATGAAATGTGCCTAGATTAGTGGGAAAAAGAAAGCCTTGGACAAACAAATCTACACAAAAGATGTTAGTAGTTTGATGATTTTTCCTTTGACAATCAATTTCTAGCTGCAAAACAAGTGATTAGAAGATAATATTATGAAAGAAAAATATTTTTAGCATGAATATAAGCATAGATATGTGATGATTTGTGCCTTAGATGAGCATTAGAGACCTGCAACATGCATTAATATCCAAAAACAAAGAGATTAGATGTAAAAGAACCACTGAAAGAAGACCTAAAGATGCATTCTGAAACCTAGGCGCCATTTTGTAGATAAAGCTAAAAAAAATTTAAAGCAGAGGCTCCATTATGTGAACAGAGGGATAGTTTTGCAAAATGGGCCAAAAAGATAGCTTTCGGGGGTGAAAATTTGATGTTTGTCAGATACCTAGTTGAGAAAACAACCTGAAAATGCATGTAATTACTTAAAACTGAAATATTTAATGCCAAAAACACTTGATAAACACCAAAATATGTCCCCTAAAATAGAGGTGCATCAATTTTGAACAAAGGTGCCACAATTTTGCACTTAGGCACCATTTTGTAGAAAGTGCCAAAAAGTGACTCTCAGAGGTTAGAAAATGAAGTTTTCGACCAACCCAGATGGGGAAATGGATAGATGAACATATGGGGGGCCTAAAAACATGAATATTTAGCCAAAATATGTACCCATATGCAATTAAAATTAGCTAAAAATGAAGAAGAAACTAGGTGACCTAGAAAGCTTGTATGAAAACCTAGTCTCACAAAACTTGGAAAACACTTATTTTAAGCATGCAAGTGATGGATAAACCTGCAAAAAAAAGTGTTAGGACAATGAATACCTATAAAAAAATATATTAGAAGCCAAATAAACCCTAGAAATAGATCAGAATGATGAAAATAGTGCCAAAAATGGAAGCAGAGTTCAGGGTTGCATGAGCGCCACAACTTTGAATCTAGGTGCCACAAGTCTGCACTTAGGTGCCACTTTGTAGTATTTGCCCAAAAATGGCACCTGGTACTTCAAAACACCCAAAAACTTGATGAAACGTTAGAAGATAGGGGTGGGAAGCCATCAAGTGTGCCAAAATGAAGATGGGAAAGATGATAATGAAGGTAAATGATAGAAATAGATGAAAATGCATAAGAAATAAACACAAGAATGCTATACCTTCATTGCTCCTTCCTCTTCATGGATTGAGCTCACAAGATGCACCCACTTCTTATAGATTTTCTCCAATGATTGAAGGGATGTGGTTGCTCACAATTTTAGTATGATGATTGTATTGTTACCTAATTTGGCTAATATCTCAATCAAGTAGAGTTGTTGTGATTTACAAATAAAAAGAAGGTACATTTTTATTTCTGCTATATTATATTCACGTTCATAAACAAAATCAAAAGATTACATTTATGCATATGCATATAACATAAGAGAATATTACACAATATTTCAAGAAAAAGTAATCTTTACTGATAATGTAAATGTATAATGTCTCACACAAGCTATGAGACCAACTCTCCTAATGCAAAGAAAATAAAAACTATACATTTGCAGATAAAGAAATGAAAATATAAGGAAAGGTGACCCGTCATTTCCTGAATGATGAGTTTTGGTTGAGTTTCCTTGTGTCATCTTTGGTCCTCCCGCTTGTCTTGCATCCAGTTGTTGCTCCTTTGCTGCTCCTAGTTGCTTGCATCTGGGAGAGAGAGTGTTGTTAGAGAAATGAAGGGTCACAAATCAGTATATGCATAAACATCTAAAAACATATAACTTGACCTTCATTTGCATTACAATAGTTTGCATATCATAGATGTCCAAGAAAATAAAGAGTTATCAGACACATCCACCATATGCACATATTTTTCTAACATGTTTTCTTCTTGTGCAGGTATAGGGAAAATTATGTTTCTATTTTGTTTGATCTGATTATAGCATGTGGAGTAAAATGTGGCACCCACAAGGGTTGAGCTCAACATACTATCATTTTGTGTTTTGACAGGATGAGCTTATTGTCTCCCATGACATGGTGATGTAGTCAAGGATGAATTCATCATTCATAGTAGTGAAGTTGATGAATTCACTAATGTAAGTGATAAACTAATGCCCAATGAAATCATAGTGTCATAAAAGCTAAACAATGGTACTCATCAAGTACAGTGATAGCCATTATGTGAATGAAAAACAAAAAAATCTATCTGAAGCTATCATAAGTTTCATCATGATTACAATAATATCTGAGTTGAGGATTTGGATTTCATATATGGAGACGGTTAATGCAGCCATCATGAAGTGGCATTAATTAAGAAATGATAAATTTCTTACTACTGTGAGGACAAGAATTAAGTTTGTTTGTAGTCACAACAATATGATATGCATAGGAGAGTACAGTGCAATCAAATGCTTCAAGAAATAGTGTCATTTTATATCAACAAGAACACTATGTAGTATGAGTCACTCAAGAATGCAAGAGAAAATTAATCCTTGAAAAAGAAAAAGGAGAAAGGTACACTGTGTAATGTAAGCCACAAAAACACTTTAACTTAGCACCAATACCTCTTTTCAACTTTATAGGCTTTACCAACACATAAAGTTATCAACCTTCAATGGACTGTACAAGAAGAGAAATTAAGTCACTCCAACATCTCACAACTTTCAACATGCTAAACAATCAATTTCAATGAGGATATATACAGTAAGACAATGGTTTTAATACATCAAGATAGTGTTCTCAAGGTTTGATAGTTTGCAAGGGGCAACCATGGTCAAAGTGTAAGATACAGAGGTTCTTAGACTTTTTCATGAAATGGAACAAGGGTTTTATATACCCATAAAAACAAATAAATGCAAAGTGGAGAAGATAGTGAAATGCTTGTTCACGAGGTTTTGTGTGAACCCAAAAGTGGAACTTCAAATTTTATTCTTCATGGACTTACAGGCTGTTGAAAAGAATCTTTAAATCCTTTGAATTGTATCTATGTTATGCAATGATATTGAATCATTTTTACAAACCTTTTCTTCACAGGGAGAGTTGACCGAGATAAATTTGTTTTCAACTGGTTGTTCTCTCATAAAATCTCATACTTATTATGATCTTGCACAATCTTATCTTAGGAAAATAATTTCAAGAAAGTATCAAAAGGTCGAGCCATGTGCTCAAATTTGAGGCCCTAGTTGTATGTAAAAATGGAGAAAAAAAACCATTAGTGAAAACAATGTTGTTTATACCTGCAATAGGATGTATGGCCACAACAAGGGAAGTTCACAAAACAATCAAAAGGAATATCCATACATTTTTACACAAAGATAAAAGAATTTTTCCAACGTTTTGTTGAGATTTCAAAGTGTAGAGCTGAATAAAGAGAATACATAGAAGAAATATGAAAACCCGTAGCCTTATAAGACATTTTGAACATAGAATGAAAATATTCTTTCAGAAAAGTAGATAAAATCTCAGGAGAGGTGCATAATAATAGTAGAGAAAGGCTTACTCGAGTTTCTGAAGGTCGTTTTTACCAAGAAACTGCCCATAATGCCTCTGTTTTTGCAAAATTCCACCATGAAAAGCTCCTCGGAAACCCTCATTGTCGGCACAAGCTTCTTTGAGAAGCTTCAAAAAACAAATGAATACCTATTGTCTATTTGCCTGCATTTTTTGTTTTTAGGGTTTGCTTCATGCCTAATGTCGAATGACATTTTTTCCATTTCTTTTTAAAGAAAAAAAACAAGGTTGTCAAATGTATGTTGAGGGCTAAGACTTAAGTCTTATGCCTAGGTTTTTAAAAACCTTGTATATGGTGTGCCTTGTAATGTGATATAAAGCTAAGTCTTCATGACTTAAAAATTTCCTTGAACTATGTATGGTCAAATCAAAGCTTGACCAAGAAATCATAACCCTTTTTATTTTTGCATTGGAGTTTAAATGTAAAGCACATGCTTTTTAAATCATGTCTTTATAAATTATTTAAATCTTGTGACTATTATAATGCAAAGATAGGGTACGTGCTTTTATGCCTTTATGTTTTGGCCTTTATGAGTGTTGTTGAGGATTTGATGCCTTTTACAAGCATATAGGGGAGTTGAATGAGGTTTGCAAACACAAGGAGAGCATATAGGGAGCATTTAATTGATTTTTGGAGAAAATAGGAGTTTTGGTGGACAGTTTCATGTGTCATCATAGTTTGACTTGGTCAAATTTGACTTTTTTTGCATTATGGAGCTCATTTGGAAGAAATATAGTTGCTAGATTTTAGGCTTTTTGGGGGCATCCGACCTCAACTGTTTCTAGAACCTCTTTTAGTGGGCTTTTGGAGGGAGTTGATGCATATAGTCATCTTTTGGACTCATTTTGAGTTAGTTCTTCTTTATGCAGATTTGGACTTAGTGATTTTTGGAGTCCTTTGTCAGATTTTAGCATGCTTTTGTAACTCATGTTCTGGAGATAAAATACAGTGAGTACCTTGAATATTAATAGCATTGAACACTTTTTACTTCTCATTATCTGCTTTTCTTTTGTGCATCTTTTGTGGTGATTGATCAAAATTACTTGTGAAACTTGCCTTTTCCTATTATTTTTTGTCTCATTGTAAGCACCTTGTTGTAGAATAGTATATTATTTCAGGTTATAAGCTGTGTGTTAGATGCAAAAAATTTAGTTGTGAAATATTCTTTTCCTTCTAAAATTTTACATCAAAACCTCCTTATAAAGTATTTATGTAAGCAATATAAAAAAATGAGTTGTGTGAGTTTTCCTCAGTTATTAATTGAACTGTGTAATCAAGCTGCATTTATAGGTCTCATATAATTAGTTTGGTGTATCATCGTAGAGTTAATTTTTGTTTTCACAACACCTTCTTACTCTTTCCTCAAAAATATTTAGTTTAGTATTATATTAGGTGATAACCAGCTAGGAGCCAACCTTATCTGGAGATTCACTCCAAGTTTTTAGGTGACCCACAACCTAGGAGTGATTACATGTTTCTCTAGAGTGCTAAGTTCTGCAACTTAGCTAGGGGGCAACTTTAGTAGATAACATGTATGGATATAGATTAATTTTATAAGGATTTGGATAGCATAAGGATGGGATGAATGTGTGTTATGATAAATTTGGTGAGAGGAATCAATGGCTAAGATTGGATGGATAATAGAGGGTTAATATTGATTGATAAGGTGAGGTTTGGATCAAGGATGGGGATTGATTAGCCTTGTGAAAAGTGTCACAAGATGGAGAGGGGTAAAATGGGGAGGTGTGATCACACATAGGGAAGAGAGGCATTAAATTTGTGTAAGAAATATGGTGGCTTGTGTAAGAGGTTAGTGGGGGTAGGTGAGATGTAGGAATTTAAAATTAGGAAATAATGATAATGAGGATTAGGGATGAGGGTTAGATCATTAATTGATTAATGAGGATGGGTTGAGTTGATAAACAAAGGGTTTATTAACTTAGGTGGGATTAAAAGTTGGAGAATGGGATAATGATGTTTAGGATGGGGATAAAGTTAACTAATCAATGATTAATTAACTTAAGGATGGTTAGGGGATTTAGAGTAAAGTGGAAAAATATTAGCTTTAATTAAACAAATGTGAATTTATTTAATCAAAGGTGGTGGATGGGGAAATTAATTAAATAAATAATAAATATTTATTTAATTAATTATTAGGATAAGGTATATAGGTTAAATTAAATAAATAAAAAGTATTTATTCAATTAAATATTATTTTGGATGACTACACAAGTATTTTGGATTAATGGATCTCAAAATAACTTCCAATGTTTATGCACTAGGTTAATTAAGGATTTTTCTTGGTCCAATATTCATTATATGATCACTTTATGGATGCAATAGAACATTGTGAGGTGTGAGAAATGTGGGTGGTGGTATGGGATAAAATGATAGGTAAAATGATGACTCTCCATGAATTATCTCAAGTAACTAATCATATTATGCTTTGAAATTTGAGGGATTGTGGGAATAGTCAATCATACGGGGATCAAGAGGTGGATGTGTAGGGGAACATTCTTGAACTAATGTGTAATTTTAAGGTCATGGGTACCAATAGAATGGGAAAAGAAGACATCCTAGTTCAAGGCTCATTGTATAATGACTCATAATGGAAAATAATAGGGATGAAAATGAGAAGTGAATGGAATCCTTAAGCTTGGTAGAGATTTTTCTTTTGATCTTGATAAGGCCTCCAAGTTGCTTTGGAATGGATTTGGAATTCATATCTTGGGATTGCATGATTTTATTTTTTTACATTATTTTCTTCTTGAAAAGGTAAAAATTGTGATGCTTTCTTTCACTTCTAGGGTTTTGGACCTAAAAGGAAATATACCAATTTTCTTGCTCTTTTCACTCAAGAACAAACCCTTGAGATTTTAATGAAAAGGAGATTGAAATCTAATAAAGGGACTGTTCTAGGGGATTGAATGATGTCAAATGAGGGGTTCACCACCAAGTGTAAACTTGGAAAAGAAAATTTTGGAAAACATAGTGTGATATGCAAAATAACCTAGAGAATACCTTAGAAATGCAAGTAAAATAGAATAAGAAAGAAAAATATGAAATGTGCACCTGGAAACCTTGAAAGGACTGAAAGAAGCTCTAAAATTCTAGAAATATTGACTTTTTGACTAACTGGGACTCATTCACCAACCTAGGCAAATCAGTCCCAAAGCTGGATTTTTGTGTAGGAGCCTATTTTTGGAAAAAGGGTATCAAAATCTGCAATCTGATCTAATAGACAACTATAGTGCCCGACTCATTCACCACTCTTGGAGAATTAGTCCCATTCAACTTTTTCAAGAATTGAAAACTCTGATCTACACTTCAACACCTGCCCTTCCCTTCCAGCTTGAGTTCCAAATCTAAATCTGTGAAAAACACCTGCAAAACAAAATTTGAATTGATTTGGTAATGGGGGTTTGACTAATTTGGTAATTAAACCTTGATAAAGATAATGAAATATGCATGGAAACCCTTGACTCAAATGTGTCTAAGACTAGGAAATCACAAACATGAGAGAATATGATGCAAGAGTAGAAATGTAGAGATGAATGATTCACCTATGATGATCTCCAATCACCCCAAATGGATCCAAATGATGCTTGTACCTTCCTTAGGTTGAATGTAGAGTGATAATGGAGGATGGAATCACTTAGGAAACAAGTCTTTAGGCCTGGCTTGATGGCTACTAGCATCTCCCCAACCTAGAATCCATCATGATTCACCATAGGCATCCATGATCAACCCTTGACAATGCTAGATCTTGATTGAAAGTGATCTTGAAGACCTACATAAAAACTTTAATGTTTCTCCAAAGCTTCAACCTTACTTTCTCTTGAAACTTGAATGCTCTTGTGAAAGCTTGCTTGAAGATTCTTGATGCTTGATACTTGAAAATACTTGCTCAAAGTGCTTAGAGATTGATAAAAATTACTAAGAAGCTTGCTTTTATGGGCATCAACACCTAATTGACCGTTGTTTAGATCCCAAAGGTTCACATTCATCAAAATCTGAATTAAATTGATGAATTCCCACTAAAATTTGGAAAATTCCCCAAATGGGACTCATTCGCCACCCTTGGCGAATGGGTCACACCTAAGGGGACTCATTCGCCACCCTTGGCAAATGGGTCGCACCTAAGGGGACTCATTCGCCCAAGATGGCGAATGTGTCCCACCTTAAGTTTTTGAGGTGGGTTTTTAGATTTTTTGGGGATTTGACTGATTTTATATGATTTTTGAGTGAAATGGACCTCAAAATCCAAAATAATGGGTCCTAGGGGCTTATAAATGGTGATTTTGAAGGGTAATTAATGCAAGGGTGCCAAAATAGGTCTAAATTAAGCATGAAATTGCCTCTTTTTTCAAGAGTGCATAATTTTCTACAATACATTTAGCCCCCACTTTAGCGCCCATATGACCTTACGTGCATATGTAAGCTAAAGGAATCCAATGATGACCTTTTTTTTATAGAAGGATACACATGTGAGTTCAATTATGAACCGGGAGAATGAAGCCCCCACTGTAGTTATTTGCAAAACCACAATGTTAGGAACCACATCTTGCAACACGAATCCTTTAGTTGTCCAAAAATAATCCTCTTATCAAACCTCTATCTAGAAATCACATTTGAGGGTAGATGTATGCCCCCCCTTGATTCTTCTTACTTTTTGAAGATGGAATTAAGGTAGTAATCTAGCCATGTCGAATAGGGTAAGTCATATCATAGGGAATTTCCAAGTACCAATCCACATAATGGTAGATGATTGATGATTTTGGAGGTGGAATCACGATTCCAACACAACAAAGGGCTTTCAAAACATAGCTCACTAGCACCCATTATGTTGATTTGATTGAAATGCACTTTTTAACCCTAATGTAGTAAAAAACCCTAATTTGAACTTACATAAGAGCAAAAAAGTGAAGTAAATTCTTACTATTTTGTCATTTACCTTTTTTTTTATCTTGATAGCGATTGAAGAATAGTGAAATATTCCTAGCAAATAGGATTACAGGCTTGCGAGACTGGACGTGTTGCAGGACCAAGTGGCATGCGGTGAACGTCATCATGAGGTAAGTTGATTCTTTTGCCTTTGTTTTGTTGTTACACAACGGTTTTATGATTTTAATACATTTCTAGGTTAATTTAGGGCCTTAGAATTTTTTTTGCAAAGTGTCCCCTTTTTTCGCAAAGTGTCTCGTTTATTCGCGAATTGTCCCAAAAGGGTTCTAAAGTGTCTAGGACCTTTAGGAAATCACACTAGAGCAACTTTAGTACACTTTGATGATTATTGATGTAAAAATTAAGGAGATTAGACTGCTTATTAAACATATTGTTGTTTTTTTGTTAGGTGCCCACCCGTTCGCATCAACATCTGGGTGGCAGGTAGATTAGCCTGCTTAGAGATTTAGCTCCCATTCTTTGAATGGAGGATACAAAGCTATTATATATTGTTGGATTATACTGGGAGTACCTCATGCCCCCCATGAGGTACCATGATGTGATGATGATGGGACTAGCAGAGCGCTAGGATGTCGATACATGCACATTTCATTTACCGATTGGTGAGATGACAACCACACTGGAGGATGTGCATTGCATACTCCGAGTTCCCATTCGGGGAGAGCGAGTACGCTTTTGAGTGGAGTGGAAATTCCACAAGATGAAATATGAAATGCAGCACTACTTAGATGGGCCAATACATGATGAGAGGGTGAGGGCACAGATAGACTTATTGATGCTTCTATACTCATGAGCCCCACTGGTTAGGTAGATTATGATGTTGACAGTTGCACTAGTGCTCATCCCTGACGGGTGGGGAGCACACCTAGAGGGAGGACTAGTACACCTAATACGAGGGATGGTAGAGCATTAAACAATATACTCCTGGGGGCATTGTATCTAGCTCATTTGTATTATGATCTTGGTCAATTTATCTTTCGGGAGGTGGATAGTATGGTACATTGTACGCTTCTACAGGTTTAGTGCCTTGAGCATATCACTTGCACTAGACCTACTTATTTCTCATGTCTGACAACCTTTGGGTATCCTCGGGCCTTCAGCTCTCCTCTACGACGGTTTTGGCAATACAATGATTTACATTTTTGGAGAGTGCAATTTGACTACCTAGAGGAGGATGAGATCCTTTGGAGACCTTATCAACTTGTGCTTCAATGGCTAGATCACACTTAGCAAATGAGGAGATTATAGCTTGACAGATTTTTGATTGGCAGACATGATTATGTAGTACACCCTTTCTACTGCAATCGGTTCGTGCAACAGTTTGGGTAGATGCAAATAGCACCTAGGGCACGACCCTTCTTCAGGAGATCAATGTAGAGTGCTCAGAGACCTAGTGATACTATATGGTTCACTATAGAGGACATTGTTCATAGTGACTCCAGGTACTTAGATCACAATATGCCTTCAGTTTTTGACGCAGATGATGTCGGTGCCACAAATGACTATGAGGAGCGGTGGAAAATATCACGACCAACTCCCATGTTTCCTATGGAGGATTTGATAGGTGATGCAAGACCACTCCTAGATAAGGGAGATGATGTAGAGGATAGAGCTGAGAAGACATGCTACAAGGTTGTAGACATATTTATAGATGTCATAGATGATTACTATGATGACGATACAAATCCTGACTATGATGGTCAGGATAGGGGAGATGAGGAGGAGGATGAGAAGGACGAGGACGAGGATGAGGAGGATGAGGATGAGCAAGGGTGGTGAGGCAAAAAATGAGGGTCCAACAAGGCATGAGTTTGGAGAGTCATCTCCCATTCGTATGACTATGTCACGAGCAATAGGCACCGATACCTATAGTTATGGAGAGGCTAGCACATCCTCCGTGCCCCCTGCACAGGATGAGGTTGATTTGACACAGCTTTCCAGGGATATAGGTGATGATATATTATTTATTTTTATACTTTCATGCTTGTGCTTACTCTTTATATATATCATGATGTGTACTAATATTTTATTGTTTTTATCTTGTAGGATCTATGAGAGACTTTCAGGATCTCTAATGGCAGGTGGCTAAAAAGATAGTGCCCCCATCAGTTGACGAGGAGGCCACATACTCAGACTATGTGCCCCCACCCATTTTGGATCAGGACCCAACGTCATTTAGGCCATATGTCAGATTGCAAGCAACGTATAAGAGTCTGAGGAGACGCGTCCATCGAGCTGATGCTACCCTAGAGGAATAGTCATCCCAAATGCCTGTAGAGTTCGAGAGACTAGAGGCAGAGGTGGCTAGGCTACAGGTGGAGAGAGATCAAATAGAAGGAGCACATTGGGAGGCCCTTGGATAGATGTAAGGTTTAGAGTTTTCTCTTGGTACACTCAATGGGTCATGATCACGATCGCACACCACTGTCTCCCGATAGACTGCTACCAGATAGATGCAACCACCAGGTCTTGAGAGATATAGTAGCCGCAGGCCTCAATAGTATTGTATATTTTATGACATGTACACAAAACTTTGATATATATATATATATATATATATGAGCACTTGATGTTTCATTATTTGTGTTTGAATGTTAAATGTCAATGTGATTGATTAAATAACCTCTATAAGATTATTTAATAAATGCTTCCATGATTTAACATGTTTTATGTGATCTAATCAAAAACTTATTATAGTTTCTCTTAGATGCAATATTGTGATGAAGCATGTTATGCTAAATTAAATGCACTTATAATTTAATTAAATAATATTAAATGCTTATAAGGATCTAATCTAACATAACACACATGATAAACTTGAATCTAGCATGAGACCTAAAGTAATAAAATAAAAGGAAATTAGATAATCACTTTAGTGTTTGAGACACACAAATAACTGTTTGTCAAGAACGAAGCAATGCGAAAGCCCATGGAATATAATCTAGTAGCTCTAACAACATTGCTTATCATTCATAATATTCAAGGGTATTAGAAATAATACCACCACAAATGCACGAAATTGATAGGGTCTTTGAGGGGTGTACTATCCATTTATGTAAATGTGTATGCACCAGACCCGTAATTTTTCATTAATTATGTAGGGTCCTAACCAATTAGGACTGAATTTTCCATTTTCAATCGGGTCAGCATTAACGTTTCATTTATTTTCATACAAGATTAATTCACTTTTACTAAATACACAAGGAATGACATGATTACTATAATTGCATTGTAACTGCTTAGCATAAGCCTGGAGGTGCTCAAGAGCGTTAATGCCTTGTTCATCAAGCATCTCAAGCTGATGCAATTTTTTTTTTGTCAGTGTCATCATCGATGACCTCTTGAAGAGCAATCCTTAACATGGGGATTTCTAACTCCAAGGGCATCACCACCTCGGTACCATAGACAAGGTTATAGGGATTTTTTCCGGTTGATTGTCTAATGCTAGTACGATAAGCCCATAACTCATACGTCATTTGTGTATGCCAATCCTTGTTATGTTTATTAACTATTTTTCTTAGGATTTCTTTGAGAGTTTTATTAGTTGCTTCAGCTTGACCATTAGATTGTGGGTCGCAAGGTGTTGAAAAGTGATGTTGGATATTAAATGTGTCAAGGAATTTCTTCACATCGTTGTTTTTGAATGGTGGTTCCATTATTTGAAACTAACATGGAAGGAAGTCCAAAGCAATGAATAACGTGTTCCAATATGAAACGACATATTACATCAAAATTTGTGGATTGAAGAGGAATAGCTTCTAAACATTTTATAAAACAATCCATTGTTGTGATTATAAATGTATGTCTATCAAATGAAGGTGGTGATTTTTTTCCAATTAGATCAAATCCCCACACTAAGAATGACCAAATAGGAATTTGGGCACAAAGCTTAGAAATAGGAGTATGAATCAAATTGCTATGTTCCTAATATTTATGACATTTATTAATGTACGCAAAGCAATCATTTTCCATATGTCTCGAGTAATATCCCATATGAATGAGTTTTTTCACTAAAGATCTCCCTCCAAAATGACCTCCAAAGGCACCTGCATGCACCTCTTCAAGTGCTATGGGGATTTTAGATTCGTTAAGACATCTAAGAAAAATGTCATTAAAGGATTTTTGTTATAATACATCAGCTAGAATGATGTACTTGGTTGCTAGTTTTCACAAGCGGCGTCAGGTATTCTTTGTTTTGGGCTCAGGAACAATACCATCTTTCAAATAGTTAAACATTATATCATACCATTCACTTGAGTCTTGCTTGGTCATTGCTAATACTTATTCAAGTTTTTCATCGATGGATGGTTTCATGATTGGGTGAACAGTAAATGTGAAATACTTTGAAGGATCTTGAGGTGATATAAGAGAGGCCGCACTCGCCATTGCATCTGCATGCCAGTTATATTTAATGTGGGATGTTGTCAATGGTAAATGATTCAAAATTCTCTAACAAGTTCATTGTGAGATCTTTGTATTTGGATAATTTTTCATGATTTGCTTGATATGTCCCATTTATTTTTTTGATTACTAATTGTGAATCACCAAATATCGTAATGTCTTTTGCACCCAAGATTAAAGCAACATGTAACCCAACGAGAAACGCTTCATACTCAGTAGTGTTGTTTGTACATAAGAAATTTAACCGATATGACAAGGAAATAGGATTTCCTATGGGCGAGATTATTATAACCCTAGCACCGGAGGACGTTCTACACTTAGATCCATCAAAGTATAATTCCCATGTATTAGTTTCGATTGTCAACACATTATCATCGGGGAAAGAATTATTACTAGGTAATGCCAAAGGGGAAGGAGCGTCAGCCAATTGGTCGGTCAAGGCTTCACCCTTAATTTATTTTTGTGAAACAAACTTTAGGTCAAACCTAGTCAACAACATCGCTCACTTAGCTAGACGTCCCGATAAGTCTGTTTTATTGAAAAGATGTTTGAGAGGGTCAAATTTTGTCATTACTTGTATTTTTGCATTCAACAAATAATGTCACAATTTACTGGTAGCGAATACAAGGGCCAAAAATTATTTTTCTATTGTTGTGTATAATTTCTCATAATCTATCATGGTTCATCTAATGTAATAGATCGGGTTCTCTTTACTATTTTCATCTTGTTGAGCCAACAATGTTGCGAGAGCATGGGCTGATGCAACTATATAAAGTATAAACGATTTGTTTACATGGCGGGTTGTAAAACAGGTGGAGTTGCAAGGTATTCCTTCAAACTCTCAAAATCTTGTTTACAATCATCATTCCAATCAAAGTGCACATCCTTTTTGAGAAGATGTGTGAATGGTAATGTGCGATCAACTAAAGATGCGACAAAATGACGGATGGCTTGAATTCTTCCTTGTAATGTGCATAACTAAGAAATATTTTTAGGGGGTGGCATGTTGATGATAGCATCAATCTTCTTTGTATCCATCTCAATGACTCTATGAGATATTATAAAACCTAAAATTTTCCCACTATCTACACCAAAGACACATTTTTTTGGATTCAACCTCATGTCAAGTACTTTTGCATTCACAAAAAAAAAAATCGAAGGACATTCACATTGTCTTGTCTTGTTAAAGATTTGGCTAGAATTTCATCAGCATAATCCTCCAAGATATTATGTATGTAATCATTGAATATTAGTGTCATAGTTCATTGATATGTTGCGCTCACATTATTTAATCCAAAAGGCATCATAACCCAAGAAAATATCCCCAAACAGTTGTAAATGTTGTTTTGTATTGATCTTGAGGGTTGATGAAGATTTGATTATATCCTAAAAACCCATCCATGAATGACAAAAAAGCATGTCTCGCAGTCGATTCTACTATCATCAATATTAGGAAGAGGAAGGTCATATTTTAAAGATGCTTTATTCAAGTCTCGAAAATCCATACACATCCTAATACGATTGTCAAGTTTTGCGACTGTGACAATATTTTGAGATCCATGAAGAATAATCTATAGGTCCGATGAAGCCAACATCAAGGATTTTTTCAAGTTCACCTTTAACAAGCAAAGCTATCTTAGGATTTATCTTTCATATCTTTTTTCTCGAACGGGCTTGGCATTTTCAACAAGGGCAATTTTTTGTGTCACTATCTTCAGATCCATTCCTAACCTATATGAATATTTCCAAGCAAAGAGTTTGGAAAAGTCATGAAGCAAGGTTGCAGTATCTTTTTGTTCTTCATCATCAAGGAATTTTTTGATTTTAATGACTTTCTCTTTATCTGTTATATCCATTGGTATATCAACTATATCCCCTAAAGGAAGAGAATTTGACTTTGGAAATTCAAGATTGTATTATTTTGCACTCGTGTCATTCTCATTACTTTCACCTTTGACATCTTTTGGATTGGTACTGATCATAGCACATGTAGCATTTTTGTTGGGAGGAGAAGATGGTGTATCATAAACTCCTAGCATGTGTTTCAAGGCTTCATAATATTCAAAGTAGTCCCATGATGGTGGTAAATCTGTGTCAAGAAATTTAGTATGCTTCATAGTGAGGTTGATTTTTGGCTTGCACATGATAGTATTGATGTTTAACGATGGTTGCTTGCTTGCATAATTTTAGAAGGACAATATCCCAAACCAGTCTTTATTTCTTGTATGTTAGGCTCTATAAGAACCCAAATGCATTGTTCTTTCTTTCCACATCCTTTACCATTTTAACCCAATTGCTTCACAAGTTCTTAACCTTTCCCATAAATTTTTTCCATTTCTTTCAGGTTTGGTGGTTGTTGGTAGTCTATCTCATCAAAGTTTGTCATATAAATTGTATCTTCTTCAAGGGTAGAGGAATTAGATGTTTTTTTCATTGTTCTTCCAAGTTTTGAGTTGACATCACCATTGGTTTATTTTATTTGTCATCTTCTTTTCTTGTGATTATGTTTTCTCCCATAAACGAGGGTGTGAACTCCAAGGAACCCCAATCATCATCCAATAATTTTGACACTCTTTCCATTTATTGCTTATCTTCTTTTAAAGGTTCTATATTGGATGTGGGAATTAATGTTCTTAAAGGACTTGTTCCTTTTTCCACTTGTAGGCAACTTTCAGGTTCGGGGTCCAATAGGGATTTTTTTTAGGATTTTCAAATTTTTTGGTTGATTTTTATGTTTTCTATTCTGTATGACTTGGATCTAGGATGCAAATGCAGTTTTGCAATACTTTTTAATGAAATTAAGTGCAAAAATGCAAGAATTGAAACCTTAGAATGCCAATTAACCAATGCAAGACCTAATGAAATGATAATGCAAGCCAAATCTAGGATGTAAATTCACTCCAAATCAGAATTACAATTCTCTAAATGCAGGTTCACCCAAATGAAAAGGTGAAAATTGTGGTGCTTTCTTTCGCTTCTAGGGTTTTGGACCTAAAAGGAAAGAGACCTATTTTCTTGCTCTTTTCACTCAAGAACAAGGCCTTGAGATTTCAATGCAAAGAAGATTGGAATCTAGAAAAGGGACCATTCTAGGGGATTTAATGATGTCAAATGAGGGGTTTACCACCAAGTGTAAACTTGGAAAAGAAAATGTTGGAAAACATGTAGTCTGATATGCAAAATGACCTAGAGAATGCCTTAGAAATGCAAGTAAAACAAAATAAGAAAGCAAAATATGAATGGTGTGAACCTGGAAACCTTGAAAGGACTAAAAAAAACTTCAAAATTTTGGAAATGTTGACTTTTTGACCAACTGGGACTCATTCGCCAACCTGGGCGAATCAGTCCCAAATCCAAATTTTTGTGCAGGAGCCTATTTCAAGAAAAAGGGTATCAAAATCTGCAATATGATCTAATAGATAGCTATAGTGGGTCTCATTCACCACTCTTGGTGAATTAGTCTCGTTTGACTTTTTCAGGAATTGAAAAATTTGATTTGCACTTCAATAGTTGCCCTTCCCTTCCAGCTTGAGTTCCAGATCCAAATTTGTGAAAAACACCTGCAAAATAGAATTTGACTTGATTTGGTAATGGGGGGTTTGCCTTAGTCAAACCCCTAATTTGGTAATTAAACCTTGATAAAGATAATGAAATATACATGAAATCCCTAACCTCAAATGTGTCTAAGACTAGGTGTGTGCAGGTGAAATTCCCTAGTCTAAAATGCAAAACAAAGAGAATGCAAGTAAGGAAAAACACAAACAACACCTCAACGATTAGCCTAGTTGAACTTGAAAAAAATAAAGGATAAAGAGAGTGTTATACCTTGTACAAGTTGATGAGTTGGTTGGCCTTGTTGATCATTTGATTTGTGTGCTCCTTTTGATGGCAAATAGCTTGAAACCTAGTTCTAAATGATCGTGAGTGGATAGAGAATACAATGATGCAAGTGGGTATTTGGATAGATGTGCAATATGGATGTAAAGGGTGCTGCAATAATGGTGATTTTTTGGATGCAAGAATTCTTGAAGGCTTGAATGCTTGTGTGAATGTTGGATAATTGACTAAGTGATTGTTGTAAATGAGGGAAAATTCTTCTAATTTTAGGGGAAGTGCCACTAAACAATGGAGGGTCAGGAAGAAGCCACCATGACCAAGATCAAGGGCTAGGGTTAGTTGAGAACTCACAGACCCTCACATCTTGACATGTGGCGGGTGAGGTGTCAAAAGGGATATGACATGGAGGTACTTTAGGGTACCTTGGGAATGGGACAAGATCTCCTTATAAAGGAGGTCCTTGTCCCCATGTGAGTGATAAGACATTTTAGGAATTAAAAATTCCTTAAAAGACCTAAGGGGAATAAATGTGAATTTAAAATTCACATTGGGAAAAGGTTGCCTTCTCCAAAAGGAGAAAGCAATTAATAAAAGGTTGACTTGGGGGTATGCCATAAATGGCATAAGGATTAGGTTGACCTAATTAGGTGATTAGGTTGTACAAACAAGGGATTAGGCAAGTTAATGAGAGATCAAGGGCAAGTGGAGGGTTATGGAGGATGTGTTACTAATCTTGATTAAGGGTGTGTGCACATCCTAATCATAGGTTAATTACATTAACCTGAATTAGAGGAGGATTATGGAGGATGGGACAAAAAGATAGAAATAATGAATTTAAAAATTATTTTAAATTCCTAAAGGCAAATGACTTTAGAAATTAAAAAAAAAGAATATTTATTTAATTTAGAGACGAAAAGGGGATAAAAGATAAAGTATTTAATTATTTAATTAAATACCTTAGGAACATTAGAGAAAGGGGAATATTAATTAAATAATAAATTATTTGATTAACATAGATGGGGGATGCAGGATAGAGGAATAAAAAGAGATGAATCTGACCATATGGGGGTGGTCAAATTCTGATATTAAATAAAGGGTAAAAATTACCCTAAATTTAAAAGGCTAGAATTGTGCAAAAGTGAGAAATTATAAATAGTAAATTTCAAACTTACTATTTACCATTTGCACACTTGGAAATTGACTCAGCAAGAGAGAGAGGAAGAGAGTGACGAGGATGGCTAACGGGTCGAGTGAGGATGAGGGATTCATGGATGATGAGCTCATCCACCGAGGTGAGGAGGTGTGCAAGTTCTACTATGAGCATGCGGTACCCCACTAGGTAGATTTCAAAACCCTACTTTGTGATTTTAATTGGATGATTAAATTTTTATGCATTATAGATTTTGGATTTTAAAAACTAGGGGGTATAGATTTGTCACGACTGTCGAATTTTCCCGTTCGTATGGTGAATTCGCCCGTCAGAAATGACGATTGAGGAAAGAGGCAAATTATCCTTGTGTAGGGGCAAATTCATCAGGGAAAAGGGGCGATTTTGAATTTCCCTAGATAGGAAAAGGCGAATGCAATTTTGTTGAAGAATGGGTCAAATTCGCCTATCAGAGGGCATGAAAACACAGGGGGTGAATTCACCAGGAAAAGAAGCGAATTCATCAAAGAGAAAAAAAAAGGGTGAATTCGTCAGGCAAAGAGGCGAATTAGCAAATGATTCCGGAAAAAGGGTGATTTCGCCACCAAAAGGGGCAAATTCAACAGGCAAGAAAAAGAGGCAAATTCACCACTGACAAGGGAAAATTCAATGGGATGAGAGACAGAGGCGAATTCGACACCCACAAGGGCGAATTCATCTGGATGAGTGTAAAGAGGTGAGTTCACCATCAACGGGGGAAAATTTGATGGGATGGGGGAAACGGGAGAATTCACCACCAACAGGGGAGAATGCACTAGAAACCCAGGGTAGGGAAAAATGATAGAAAAAGAGATGAAACTTATGAAAGACTGACATAACATTCTATGTCGATGCAAAACATCGAGACGTTGAGGAATCGAGAGAGGCATTCAGTGGTGTTGGAGGCGACCATTGGGGCGATGAATGTGAAGGACCATGCAGTGCTGACATAGGAAGGGCTACTACATATGTTGGGGTATCCCAATATTATAGCACACTGGGCATTATTGATAGCATTGATGGAGAGATGGAATTCAAAGACCTCAAAATTCCATCTCCCGACAGGGGAGATGACAGTGACGTTAGAGGACGTGTGGAGGATACTATAACTGCCCATTGGAGGGCACTTTGTTAGCTAGACATGGAGCTAGGGGAGAGAGTGAGACAGTAGCCTATGAGTGATCTTTGGACGGGTAGATCTCCCTATCCAGCGGGGAGAGTTATACATGGATGGATGCTTGGGATTGGAGGTGCCTCCACTACCCCTATACCTCTGCTACCAGACAAGAGTGGGAAATTTTGCATCCTCAAGATCATTGAGGTTGTTAGACACATTATGGAGAGGAGAGAGGGGGAGTTCATATGGGGAGCGTGTGTTCTGGCACAGTTGTACAGGGACATGCATGTGGTTTGATACGAGAGAGCCCTCAACATTACACATGTGACTTTGCTCCAAGTATGGGCCTAGGAGCATATGAGCATGGCGAGGCCAGGGATATTAATAGTAGGGGCACAGGATGAGATGCTACCAGTAGCATACTAGTATGGTGCAGAGTACGAGTGGTGACTGCACTACCTAGATGTGAGTGATTTGGAGGGATGGAGGAGGAGATTAGATGACCTACACGGGGATCAGGTTATATGGAGACCCTACTAGCAACGACGATTCACTAGGTGGAGAGGGGATGAGAGGAGGCATAGGGGCTACTTCTTCAACGTGTGCTACCTGATCGGGAGGGACCCACACATCGTTGAACTCCATAGACCAAATAGGGTGATGAGGCAGTTTGGAGTGCAGCAGGATATCCCACCAAGACCTCAGAGATTTCACTAGATTATCTAGGAGCAGCAATGGGGTGATCTGATCACGACAAAATTTGCTAGAAAAATGTGGGAGGATGTTTAGTTGGTGTCGTATCTAGGGAGAGGAGGAATGGAAAATGCATGGATGCCAGTACGATACTCTGCATGGTGGACATAACATAGCCCAGGGTGGATCATGACGATGCACCCGATTGTTTAGAGGATGAGAGGAGGATGGTAGGACAACGGTGGAGAGGCAAGAGGAGAGGCCGAAAACATAGGAGAGGTAGGGATGATGTGGAGATGGAGTATATGGGAGAGAATCACCATGCCATGGATGTGGCTGTTGCATAGGTGAAACCACTCGCTACGGTACCGTATGTACCACTGTCGCCTAAGGAGCCAATAGTACTGTTGACAAGGGACCTAGCAAGATTTAGGATCATAGAGCAGAGGTTCAGGAAGTAAGAGGAAGATCGAGAAAGATTGCAGGAAGAGGTAGACAGGCTGCAATAGGAGGGATAGAGGGATTATGGGGCTCTCGCAAATGAGGCTTCTAGGTTGTCAGAGGAGAGGGATACCATGCAGAGGGAGAGGGATGAGGTGTAGCAAGAGAGAGATGAGTTGAGGGAGAGGGATGAGGCGTGGTGGGAGAGATGAACAAAGGAGGGAGAGGGATAAGCTCTAAGACAAGATAGATTGTGTAGAGGTATTAATGGGGGATGCAGTGGCCATGCTAGAGAGTGTAGAGGTAGTAGAGGCACAATGCAGAATATGCAGGGTGAGAGGGACGTGGTAGTGCAAGAGATTTCATAGATAGACCAGTTGATGATGGCATAGGAGGCATGGGATCAGGAAAGGAGATACCTAGTTGGGTTACGAGACAGGTACAAGGTAGAGCAGGATACAACAAGGGAACATGCAGTAGATAGGGATGACTACATGAGAGAGGCCAACTACTACATGGGGTATTACTTTAGGGAGGTCCTTGGTCTCACATGTTGTGTACCTCCATATATTTAAGAGGTACCATAGATTCCACATTGCCACGTTCAAGAGGGACACACACACAAGGATACAGTAGCTACCATGAGACCCCCCTGCGCAGAGGACTAGTGCCAGACTCCCCTCAGAGATCTGATGGAGCATGCATAGGGTAGAGAGGACAGGGGTGACAAGATCCAAATTTTGACAGATGCAAGGTGTATAGATAGGGGACAGGGGACAGGGACAGAGGCCATAGTTTCCTCAACAAAAACCAGACATGGATCATTCTAGTTATTGATGTGGCCCCTATATGTGAGTAGCACTTTGTACCTGTATTTTAGTCGATGATTGGTTAATGGACATGTATTTATAATTTATTATGGAATTTTTTATGGACATGACATTTTGACATGTATATACTATGCGATAGCCCTTATTGACACCATGTGTTTATTATGCAATAGATTTTATTTATAGATGTGTGTATGGACATGATTCATTATGGTTATGATTTATGTATGCACCTATGATGATTTATGTGATATGCATATGTGAATGATATGGATGAAATCCATTATACCTAATACTTTGTGATGTAGGATGTGATGGATTATATGCTATGATCATGATACTAATGCTTTGTGATGCAGGTGGTGATGTATGCATGTACACTATACAATCAGTTTGCTTTTAATTTTCATGATGTATGCTATGGATATGTTATTGTGATGTGGTTATGAGATGGAAATATAATGGGATGCAATGAATGAAAAATGTGATGTATGCACATGTAATAATGTTATGGATGGACTAATATGTAATGAAGTGATAATGAAATGAACCTAACTTAAGATGCTTAGAATAAAAAATCTATGTCAATCTAAACAATTTAAAATAAACATGATAATGCAAAATGAGATGAAATAAAATTAAGATGCTTAGAATAACAAATCGATGTCAATCTAAACAACTTAAAATGGACATGATAATGATAATGCAATGTGATTTGGCATGCAATGAATGAACCTAAGATGCAAGATGAGATGACATTGACACCGTTTGGGATGAAATTGTACTCTACGTTTAATATGACATTGATCAAGATTAATTGACGATTGGATTCACCTATTTCTAGGACATTCATGCTTTTCCTTATAGTTATGTATCAATCTCATTTACTTTGCTCATGTTGCACGTCATAGACTACAGATTTGATAGTAGAGATGACCTTGGTACTGTCGGCATTATAAATGACATGAAAGCCTACATGAATGGTGGGGGTAATTAAATTCCTTACAAACATTAATATCTGAAGTAAATTAGCACATACATGAGTGTAAATAAGGGCTTGCATAGTGATGGAAGGCATGAACAAGCCTCCTTTATTTGTGTATCATACTTTCTTGAGATTATGGCAAGTAATTTCCCTGTAATCACTATTGAAATGAGGGATGATGGGTGAGGTGGTAGATGTGCTACTGCACCTATCAAAACCGTAGGGATCCCAAGAAGAAAAGGAGATAGGAGATGAACGTTTGCACAACCAAAATCACTAGTCATAGGCTGGAGAAAGCTGGGGGGATAAATGCAATGCAATGAGATGAGGTATGAAATGCTATACTAATGCTATTTTTCCATTTTTAAGAGCACTAATTTTTGTTATAGTACAAGACACAAGATGCCAGGGTATGAGGAAGCAAGGAAAATTAGTGTTTAATGCATGAAACAAACACATCAGACAAGAAGACTATCCCAACACCCCAAAATCGTAAGGCCTTTGGTCTAGCCAGGAATTGGGATAACCACAAGCACAAAGGATGCCCTTGTGTAACACAAGACCACAGGGATTTTGGTGGGTACCACGCGGGGCAACCAAGAAGACATAAACAAACAAAAAGATCAAGATATGCCCCTATGTTTACCAATCAAAGCACACCATGATATGATGGATCGTGGTGACCTCAAAAAATTGAAATAGGAAGATCAAATGATAAACAAAATGCCAAAAGCATCAAGAGATCATAATAAAATTTCAAATGTCCTTTGCCATAGGATCAAAAGGGTGGATGGGATTGATGCAGTCTGATGTAGGAACGATGCATCTGGTTAAGACGAAATATGGAGACTAAACTAGGTGATTGACATGACTCAGGATACTTGAAACCGATTGAACCTCATGATACTAGTGACCTTTGTTTTAAGTACCAACTAGGATAGGGACATACTTGACGACACAAAATAAGACACAAGATCGACACACCCTAAAGACCTAGGGAATCGGGGGTTGATCACAGATCATCCCTAGCTATGTGAAAGCGCAAAGCCCTCGTAGTTCGGTAAAAGATCAACAACTGACCATGGATAAAAGTGGAAGAGGAAAATGGAGACCTTGATGGAGTGACCAAGACCAGATGGAAAAATGCCCCAGAGGCTAATCAAGTGATCGACCTTTCCTATGTGAAAGTGCAAAGGCGACATAGTTCAACAAAAGGACTAACGATGAAAGATGGGACCAAACAAATTAATGATGAGGATTAAAATGACCAAATCCAAATCAGCCTACAGACTTTAGTATTTCATATACTAGCAACTAATAAGGATATTGTTTTGGGCAGAGAGATTTTTTTGCCAACCCTTCCATGAATTAGTATATTAACATCACTCTTAAATTTTAATAACTTCTTGTCATGTCATGAATAACGAATCTAACTGATCACACCTTAATTTAAACCAGACAGATGAAAGCGTAGGATGAGACCTAAGGAGGACCAACACGATGAAGGACCCTAAGTGATGACGCAAGACTGAGGATGAGACACAATATACAGGTGATGACAAGCTTAAATTAAGGATAAAAGCTCACGATTTTAGATAGCAGATTTGGATTGTCCAATGCTCAATCACAATATACCAAGCGACGAATGACAGGATGCCGATGGGAGGGAGGATCAATTGGATGCAGGGATTGGATGTGAGGATAAGATGGATGAAAGCATAAAGTGACTAGGACACAAGGTAGATAATGATTAAACCCTCTACGAATGGTGCCTATTTCCAGGTTTTCACCAAATGTACTTATCCAAGGCGCCATGAAGAGTGGTTTTCACTATAGGATGAATTATTTCTCTTTACTATTTTTGGATTTTATTTTATTTTTTGTATTTTTGACAATTTTTTACTTTTTTTGTATTTTTTAGGAGAGGATAACCCAGCTGACATAGGTATAAAACCTCTTCAAGTGCATGATGTTAATAGGCTCTTCTAAGGGCTATCCTTCAATTGTAGAAAGCCTATACACACCAAAACCATATTTAGTTGTGACAACATAAGGATCCAACCAATCTGCCTCAAAATTTCCCTTTTTGTCTCGATCTTGTTGAGTACGTTGATTCTCCTTGAGGACTAGATCACCAACATTGAATTGGAAAGGACAAAACTTTTTATTGTATCTCCTCCTAATATGATGTTGATATGCTTGTAAATGATTGTATGCTTTAATCCAGTTTTCATCTAGGATTTCCAATTGGCTAAGTCATGCAACCCGAGCATCTTTATCACTTATGAGGTTCTTTAGAGATATTCTAAGTGATTGGATCTCAACTTCGATCGACAAGATGGCATCGACACCATAAATGAGAGAATACAGAGTGGCACCAGTGGGAGTGCGAATGGATGTGCAGTAGGCCCAAAGTGCAGGATGGAGACGGAGATGCCAATCTCGACCAGTGTTATTAACCACCTTTTTAAGGATCTTGATCAAGGTTTTGTCGGCAGCTTCCACTTGAACATTAGCTTTTGGGTAATAGGGGTTCGACCAACAATGTTGGATGTGATAAGTTTTACAAAGGTGTTTCATAAACTAGTTTTTAAAAGGCTTTCCATTATTAGTGATGATAGTGGATGGGATTCCATAACTGTAGAGGATATGGAAAAGGATGAACTTGGAGATCTAAATACCGGTGATTTGAGAGAGTGGAATTGCTTCGACCCACTTGGTGAAGTATTCAGTTGCAATGATAATGAAGGTATGGGTGTCAAAATATGGAGGGTATATCTTGTCGATCAAGTCAAAACCCCACTAAGAAAAGGGCCATGTCGCTACGATTGGTTGCAAATCTTGGGTGGGAGTATGTATCAAATCCGTATGTTGTTGGTAGGGGAGGCATTTCTTCACGAACTCGCAAGAGTCATGCTCCATGGTAGGCCAATAGTAACGTACTTTGAGAATCCTTTTGGCTAAGGCCATGCCATTAGAATGGGCCCCACAGACACCACTATGTACTTCCTCTAACACAGTGTGAGCTTTTGATTCTTTCAAAAACCTAAGAAGAGTTCCATCATACCTGCGATGATAAAGCGTATCTCCTATGATGCTATAGCGAGAGGTACATTCAATGAAGGACTTACGTTGGTTTTGTGTAAGATCGGATGGGAGGATACTATCATGGAGGTAGGTGTAAATGTTGTGGTACCAAAGGGATTTAGGACCTATGATTTTGCACACCATCTCACTCTTAGGGACATCATATGTTGGGATTAGAAGTTGTTCAATCAGGAACTCACAGTGCATTCGATCCTTAGGCATACCAATAAGAGAATCGATTGTAGTCATTGCAACTGCTACCTTATTTTGAACTCTGGGGATCTATTCAAACTGGATGAAGGTGAAATACTTTTTGAGGTCATCTACCATGCGTTTGTAGGGAAACAACTTCTCATCCTTTGTATAAAACTCATCATTGAATTTATTGATAATCAATTAGGAATCGCCAAAGACTCATAGATGGGTGATGTTCCTTTGAATGGCGATCCTAAGTCCAGTGATAAGATCTTCATACTTTGCTATATTGTTAGTGCATGGGAATGCTAATCTAAATGAATTTGGTATGTAGTCACCTTGAGGGGTGACGAATAAGACACATGCTCCAACTCCATTATGTGTATAAGACCCATCAAAATAGAGCATCCATGTATCTACTTCTATTATTGTAAGGACTTCATCTAGAAACTCAGCTACCAAAGGATAAGCATCAACCAAAGGGGCATCAGCCAACTGATCTGCTATGACTTGTCCCTTGATTGCCTTATGGTCCACGTACTCTATGTCAAATTCACTCAGTAACATGACTCACTTGGCCATGCGGCCAATCAAGGAAGTTTTGGACAACAAGTATTTAAGTGGATCAACTTTTGATATCAGCTTGACATGATGACTAAGCATGTAATGATGATGTTTCTACAAACTGAAGACAATTTCCAGGCAAGCCTTTTCCATTAGAGAGTAATTGATTTTATATCCCACCAATGTTCAACTAATGTAATAAATTGTACGCTCTTTAGGAGACTCATCATGCTGAGCTAATAGTGCCCCAGTGCAACTGATGTAGTCGAGATGTACAATAAGAGTGGTTTACTTGAGATAGGAGGCATCAAGATGGGTGGATGAGCCAATTATGCTTTGATTCTGTCAAAGCCTTTCTAACATTCAGGTTCCCACTTGAAGGTAGTGTCCTTATGTAGCAGATGTGTAAATGATTGAAATTTGTCAGCTAATTGATCTATGAACTGTTTGATGGATTGTAACTTCCCTTGGAGGCTTCTTAATTGCTTGAGATTTCACGGCGGGGGCATTTCCATTATAGCTTTGACCTTTGTTAGATCCACCTCTATACCCCTCTCGGAGATGATGAAAGCCAATAGCTTCCCATATGCGACTCCTAATACATATTTATTTGGATATAGATATAGCTTATAATGCTCTAGACACTCAAATTATTTGTTTTGGATCTTATGATGCTCATCTCTTGTTCTAGACTTCCCCAATAAGTCATCAACATAATCTTCCATTATTATGTGAATGACATCATGGAAGATAACAGTCATGGCACGCTGATAAGTTTTCCCCGCATTCTTAAGTACAAAGGGCATGATATTATAGCAGAAGGTACCCTAAGGGGTGGTGAAGGCAGTTTTATGTTGATCCTCTACTGCAATTTTGATCTGATTATAGCTAGAGAAACCATCCATAAGGGATAGCATCTCATGTCCTGCCGTAAGATCCAATAGCATGTCAATGTTTGGTAGAGGGAAATCATCTATAGGACAAGATTTATTGAGATCTTGAAAATTTTTACAAATCTTGATATTTCCATTTGGTTTGGCAATAGGTACTATGTTGGATATGTAGTCTGAATAGTTGATTGACCTAATGAACCTGGTCTCCAACAATTTCTCCAAATCTTTTTTGGCAAGAAAAACTACCTGGGGATGCATCTTTCTTAGCTTTTGTTTGATAGGTTTTGCATCTGAACAAACATCCAAATGGTTTACTACTATGGCATGATCTAGACTTGGCATGTCTGAATAATTCCATGCAAAATTAATGATTCCTTCTTTAAGCAAGTTGACGGTGGTAGCATGCTCTTCCTCTGATAATGACTTGGCTACGTATGTAGTCTTAGGATCTTCTTCGGTTCCTAAGTTGACTTCTTGAGTTTCTTCGATCAAGATAGAGGACCATTCCGATAGTTGAGTTCCAACAAGGGAAAGATGAACATCCCCATCCTCCAGTGCCTCATTGAGGTTTTCACTGTCGGATACACCCTTTATTTTGAATTTTGATGAGTCAGGAAGTGCCTCAAAGAGGTTTTCACTAGATGACCCTTTTTTATTTTATTTCTTATTACTTTTGTGGTTAGGGTGTTCATCTTCCCCCAATCCCATAAGATTTATGTCGGTGTCCACTGAAGGAAAGGTATTGATAGGTGCACTACCATGTAGGTCACAGTTTATAAGCTTGGGATGGTGAAGGGAAAGGCTAATGGAAAAGATGGATAGGCAATCAAACATGGATGAGAGATCTACATCATCGTATGCGAGTATGATGGACTCTTCTTCGGGTATGTCCTCAAGGAGACCATTGTCCACACTAATGTTATTAGAGGCACTAGTTGATGGTGCACAACCCTTTTGTTTTGTATCAAATCCTAGGCATATTCTTCTTGGTCGCACATATGGTCTAATAGGCCGTAATCTTCCTTGTACTTCTACACCAAGACCACCTCCTTGATAGTTGCACTTTTCAGCCTGCTTTGAAGCATACAGATAGACCTCCTAGAAATATTCTAGAAGGGGAGGTGATGGTTGAAGCTCTTCTCGGTGGACCCACTGGCTGATGTTGTCTTCCATCTGATCTTGGAGTGTACCCAAATCTCTGAATGTTGTTGAACTCATATTCTTGGAAGTGAGGGTCTTGGTCTTTTCTTCTGGTTGTTGCATCGACTGAGAAGGTTGCCCGTACGTACAAGGAGATGGTGGTATTGCCACCACATTGAGTGCAGTTTGCATTTCGTATTCCCTACAACCCCTGCCAATGATCATGACCTTAGTGTTGGTGGAGTCAGAGGTAGTGGATGTGGTAGATGTAATGTTGGTTGATGGATTGGAGGATGAGGCCTGAGGTGCCCCCACTTCAACTCCTAGACAATAATGAGAGTGGGGGAAGGAAGATTCCAAATCACGACAGTATTCAAATGTTGTCAGATCAACATGTATGGTTACTTCCATTCCTTGGAAAGGAAATTTTAGGCATTGATGGTAAGTGGATGAAACAACTTGCATGGAGTGGATCCATGGGCGACCGAGGAGGAGATTGTATGGAAGATCGAGGTCGAGAACATAGCATGTGGTATACTGCACAATAGGGCCAACCTGAATTGGAAGACAAATGCCTTTAGAATCCCTCTTTGCATTGTCATATGCTTTTATGGCGATAACCTGGTTGTTCAAATCAACATGGGTGTATCCAACCTGTTTTATGAACTTTAAAGTACAAAGGTTGAGGGCTGAGCCATTATCTACTAGGACCCTCTTTACTTTATGATGGGCTACGAGGACCTCAATGTGAAGGGGATAATTATGATTTGATTCAATGGAAGGCATATCGTTTTGACTAAAGCCCAACTGACAGGTTGATGATAGGTGTCCTACTAAGGCTTGGAACTGAGTAGGATCTATGTCATTGGGTACATGAGTATCTTGTAAAGCTTTGGTTAAGATTTCTTGATGGACAAGAGAAGACTTGAGAAAATCTAGGATGGATATTTGAGCATGGGTCTTTCCTAGGTGATCAAGAATATTATACTGGGAATTTACAAGAGCTGGCTGGGCTGACGTGGAAGGACCAGGAATAGAGATGTGAGTGCGACGAGTTGTAACAACATATTGTGGATATTTTACTTTAACATGCATCATGGATACATGAGGCTCGACCTGGATAATGCACATAACTATATCATCATAGTTATAAGGTACATTTTTATAGCTGATATTGTTGGTGTTGTTGTTTTGACTATTGTTATTACTTGATCTGGGATTAGCATTGGTTGTACTGGCACCTTGATTGTGTTTTGGGAAGGTTTTTTGGTATATCTGTAGCTAAGCATTAGACAATATTGCTTGATTAGCATCCACTAATATATCTCCATGATCTATGAGATCTTGGACATATGTTTTAAGTTCCTGACACTTGTTAGTGGAATGGACTTTGATCTTATGAAAGTCGCAATACTCATTCTCCCTAACCAGGTTGGTTTTGGTTTAGACTCATCAAAAGGATTAGTCATGGGATACGTGATCAGATAGCTCGCTTGTAGGAGCCTATTGAAGATGATACTTAAAGGTTCTCCCAAAGCAATAAAGGAGTTTTTATTGTTGCCTTGATTATTCTGATTGGACTACTAAGCAGGATGAGGTGCAACTTGTGGCACAAATATGGCATTTTGGATTGATTATCGTGGAGGGGAATACTGAGGCCTTTGTGAGGTATTAGCTACTTGAACATGTTTGGTGTCTGTGACACCATCATTGACTGTGTTCTTGTTTTTGTTCTAGTAGTGGGACTTATCTCCAGATGACTTTTCCTTATCTGGATTATAAATTTTAATTTGTCCCTTGGCAATGAGCACTCTCTCAATGATAGGACCTTTTTATATGACTTCCGTGAAGGTTGTGACACAATGAAGGTTGAGATTATGTGTCATGTCCGAATGAGTGTTCGCCAGAAAAAGAGTCACCAGGACTAAGTTGAGATTTCATTCGACTAGCTAAAGCATGCCACCTTTGCAGGTAGCTTGCAAAGGTTTCACCCTCACATTTTTTTTCTTTTAGAAGATCTAGGGTATCAATATCCTTCTCCAAATTGAAGGAGAAGTGTGTGATGAATTTCTCTAAAAGATCCATAAAAGAAGAGATGGATCCCTTTGGAAGACCCATAAACCAATCTAGAGCCACCCTCGTTAGACTCCTAGGGAATAATCGCAGGACATAATTGTCATTGTGGAGGACTTCTTGACAATGTGAATAGTACTCCTCAAGGTGGTTCTTTGGGTCTTTAGTTCCTTTATACTTGTCAAATTTCAACATTTCAAAATTCTTGGGAAAAGGAACGAGTGAAATCGAGGGATCAAACGGATAGGGACAAATCTCTTCAAACTTGAAAGAATTTTTAGAGGTCCTTGCTTGTAAGTCTTTCAACATGGCTTTTACCTCTTCCCACTCCTTATTAGTGGGTGTTGATGAAGATGGATTTGACGGATTAGATTGATTATAGGGAGAATATTGTTGGTATGATGAAGATGGGGTAGACATGGTTTGATCGTATGATGGTGAACACGTATATGAAGGAGTCGGCTAATACTGATTTGTATAGGTGGGTTGTGATGGTAGATTGGTGTAGGATTGATGATAGGATGGAAGATTTTGGTAATAAGAAGAGGAGGCCCCTTTCTGATATGGTGGAGGTGCTTGGTAATATTAGGTGGAAGCACCCTATTGATATGGCGATTGTTGATAGGATGGATGTTGTTGCAAGGCATAATATAGATTGGATGGATAGTTGTAGGCAGTGTATTGTTGGGATGCATACAAAGGCTGTTATAGATTCAGCTGTTGATAGGAAGTGTTTTTTTGCGGTCATGAAGGGGTAGCATAAGATGGTTGCTATTGAAATTGTTGTGGATTGTGATAGGCATAGCCAAGGTTCAGATTGGATACAATAGGTTGCACATGGAAAGTGCTTTGTGGGTGGTATAAGTATTGAGCCATGTGGTTGGGGATTGCTTGGTGGGATAGCTGAGGTTGTGTTGGGATTTGCGGTTGCTGAAGGGGTTGTTGATGAGGTAGAGGTTGTTGGTAAAGAGGCCGAGTGGGGATTTGAGGCTGCTGGGTGACTTGCGATTGTTGGAAGGGTGGATTTTTCTGTGATAGTTGTTGATGCAGAGGACCTTGTGGTTGATGAGGGGGTTGCAATGGGTTACTTGGCTCTTGATGTGAGGGTGTCTATTTTTGTTGTGATGGAATCAGGATATTATGTTGCAGAGGTTGTTGTTGAAGTAGTTGAGACTGAATTTGGGTGTGTTGAGGGGTTTGTTGTGGTGTTTGTTGTGGATTGCCTGTGGTGGTTGTGAAGATGGAATGTTGCTTTGAGGTGGTTGTTGAGACATAAATAGAGGTTCCGATAAATTGGAAGAGGGTGTTGATCCCAAAGGTGGTGGTAATGTAACAAAAGGATTACCCCCAATGTTGACTGGTGGTTGACCTGTTTGATTAGGTGGAAGAGGTGGTGCAAACGGTATAGGGGTTGGACCTTATGGGACATTTGAAGGTGGAAGAGGAGGTAAATTCTATGGCATACCATAAGCAAGGGGATCATTAAGATTAGGTGATTCTCTTACGACTGTAATTGGAATCTGAGGAGGGCATGTGACTTTATACATCACAACATTACCAAACCCAGGTTGATACCAATTATCCACAGGTGGACCCTCAGGGATGTAAGAATTTCCTTGAGTTTTTTGTGAATTCTGAGGATCTTGAGACACCAGAGGTGCAGTAGGTGGGGTATTGACAAACTTAGATAACTCAAATCCCGATGGTGGTTTGATGCTCTTCATGAGCAATGCGGCAAGGATTTTATCCCCATGCTCATTAAGGAGGCGATCTATCATTTGGAGATTCATAAGATTATTGAGATATTCATCAACTGTGACCTTAGGTTGGTTGACCATGCTCTCATCAGCAGGAGGTGATGTGTTTTGAACCTTAGTATTGGATTGCGAGAACCATCATTATTAGGATCTTGAGGGACATTAGGCTGGGTACCTTGAGACTGTTGTTCTTCCAATAGTTTCTTTGTTTGCGACTAGGTTATGGGCATGAAAATACAAAGCTATCAAGTGACTAAGATGACACTACACTCTAAGATGCAGTGAAAGGATGACCTAAGTGATGATTAAAGGAATGAATGGATATGATGATGAATTGATTGATTGGGTATAGGATATGATTGGCTTCAATTAGGTTGATTGATGGGATGAGATAATTAATATGATTGGATGATCAATTGGATTGACAAAATCAATTCTAAACTAAGTTAAGAGGTTTGACTATATGACGTAAGGTGTTGATTGATCAGATAGAACTATAAAAGGGATGATTACAACACCGAATCCACCTCAAGATGGAATTAGATTGATTGGGTCAAAGATGATTTACCGACCCCAGACAGATGCCAATCCTAAGCAGATGCAGATGATGACGATCGAAGTCAGACACTTAACTCAACTTGGATAAAAACCTCTAAAACAAAGTCTAGGGGATTGGGATTGGTGAATCGATGATGAAAATGCAACCCAAGAATTCTCTAAGATGCAACTATGTGATTTGATTGGTGAATCAATGACTTTTGGAAAATGCAAATAGACTAAAGTGACAATTACAGGAAGACAAATGATGATAAAAAAAATTGATCACGATAAAGGACTAAAAAAACAATAGGCTTTCAGTGGCCAGAAGGATTCACTCTCTGGAATTTGTATGAACAACACATACATCTCTGTGTAATGCAAATTCGCCTCTTTAGGTCACGAATTTTCTTATTCAAGGAAAGAAAATTCGCCTATGTGTTTATCAAATTCGCTTATTCGAATGACTCAAATTTTCCTAATTCTAAAGGTCTGACAAGAAACAGGTGAGTCTATAAGGAAAATTTACCTATATCTGGAGGACACAAAATAACGGGCAAATCTGTGATGCAAATTCGCGTATCTTAATGCAAGTTCGCCTAAAATATGACAAAATCACCTCTAGATAAAGCAAGATTGCCTAAAACCTCAAAAGACCACGGGAGAACGAGCGGACTTGATTTTCAAAATCGCCTAACACGGATGACAAATTTTCTTATTTCCTAAACTGTATGGACATGGAACATACTTGCCTAAAAATGTGATTGCCTATCGAACAAATGACTTAGCCTAAATCTCGACTTGTACAAACGGGGGAGGACATAGGTGAAAATGATTTTTCCCTTGCGGACAACAAATTCACCTATCTAAAGGGATGTATGGACAAAGACTTGGACCGAAAAAATGGGATCGCCCATGTGGACAACAAGTTTTCCCCAGATGATGGAAAATTCACCTATGTTATGTAAACAAGCGAATTTGACAGGTGGAGACTAACGCAAACTTGCCTATTCAAGGGAATGAGTGAAAATAGGGTCACCTAAGAAGGAACCCATAGGAAAATTTACATCTGACAAAGAAAAATTCGCTTAAAGAGATGACCTAGACCTGACTCAGACACAACATCGCCCTTTTGCAAGGAAAAATTGCTTGTCCACAATAAAAAATCACCTCTGTATGAAGAAAATTCGCCTCTGAGGGTACTGGTAGACTGTGGAAAAGGACCACAAACATGGCAAACAACAAGCAGAAAGGTTGGACTGACTCAACTGAAAATAAAAGAACTGGTATCACACAATGAAGACACTCCAGGAAACACAATCCTAAAAATTAGTAGTACAGGGTTTAGAAACTTGATGTACACCCACCACCTTGAGTGGAAAACCCAAGGTTAATACTCTGTGATACCGAGGTGGTTCTCTGGAGAACCCTTTCTGGCGAAGGCGGTAGCTAGCGTTCCAGTGGCACAAGATCATCAACAAACTCCACAGGCTCGCCTTCACACTCTCACTCAAGGACTATCATAGTCCACCATGAGGATTCCTATCTCAACCCAAGGAAGTATGTGGTGAGTAACTTTAGGGTATGGTGTGCATCCCCTGCACTACACCAAGATGTGGCTAAAACATAGGTCTCTATCTAGGCTACACAAGGCAATCTCGTGCATCCTCGATATACGCAAGGTATGTGAGGCATAACCGTGAACACCAACCCGTCACAAGCGTGGATCAGGAGCCCCAACGAGGTACTAGAAACTTGGGCCAACCCTGCATATCTTATCTAGGCATCACCCTATCTTTGACGCTTTGCTAGACATGGTGTGACTGCAATGGGGTACAACTTTTGTTCTCCCCCTTTATATACCTCGTCGATAACACGTGGTTGGAATCATCCCCTAGGTGATGAAATCCTAGGTAGGTCCCGCTAAAGGAAGAAGATACTAGATGCTTCGACTGGTCCCCAGGTTCACACGTAGCACAAGGGGAGAGCTTAAATGCACTAGCACCTCCTAGGTAGACTGGATTGGACTAGAGAAAACTATGATTTCTCGTCACCAAAGATCGCCAAAAGGTGCAAGGGGAGTGGATACGTCAACAACTTACTCCCAAACACAACAAACAATGTAAATTGAGACTTTAATTAATTCTACGTATGCCTAGCTAGTATGGAAATAAATAGACAAACTAACTGAAGGGGGCTTTGACCAATCTTCCTGCAGAAAATACGTTAGTAATTTTTCACCACCAGTCTTGGATGAACAAGGACAAGCTGCACAATTTGTTAGTGAAATAACACACTCACAAACAAATAGGTTAGTGGATCACTACCCAAAAATGAACCAAGTTGAAGTTGTAAACTAGAAATTTAAGTTTTGGGTTCACCTCAAATTTGTCCTTGTGTAGGACAAATTCACCTATTTGTGCTTGTCAAATTCGCCCACCTAGGAAGAGGGGAAAATTCACAGTTGCTTGTTCTGGAGGACGGGCGAATTCGCTCTCACCTCTGTAACTCAAGCACTCTCACCTATTTATGGGAAATATCCACGAACTCGCCTTTGAGTCAAGCAACTTCACCCCTGGTTTCAAGTTTGCCCCTTTTTGTAAAAGGGTGATTCGATTTTGCCTCTATTGATTGTAGATTCGCCTCTATAATAGGCAAATTTGCCCGTCAGGGCACTTTCGCCCCTGCGTGTGAAATCTGAACCTATAAAATTCAAACAATAGGAAACGTAAAAGTGCAGACCCATGACGTGGGTCCCATCAAGTGTGCCAGAAATGTGTGTAGGTGAAATTCCCTAGTCTAAAATGCAAAACAAAGAGAATGGAAGAAAGGAAAAACACGAACACCTCAACGATTAGCTTAGTTGAAATTGAACAAAATAAAGGAGAAATAGAGTGTTATACCTTGTCCAAGTTGATGAGTTGGTTGGCCCTATTGATCATTTGATTTGTGTGCTCCTTTTGATGGAAAATAGCTTGAAACCTAGTTTTAAATGATCGTGAGTGGATAGAGAATGCAATGATGCAAGTGGGTATTTGGATAGATGCACAATATGGATGTAAAGGGTGTTGCAACAATGGTGGTTTTTTGGATGCAAGAATGCTTGAAGGATTGAATGCTTGTGTGAATGTTGGATAATTGATTGAGTGATTGTTGCAAATGAGGGAAAATTTCTCTAATTTTAGGGGAAGTGCTACTAAACAATGGAGGGTTGGGATGAAGCCACCATGACCAAGACCAAGGGCTAGGGTGAGTTGAGAACTCACAAGACCTCACATCTTGACATGTGGTGGATGAGGTGTCAAAAGTGATATGAGGTGGAGGTACTTTAGGGTACCTTGGGAATGAGACAAGATCTCCTCATAAAGGAGGTCCTTGTCCCCATGTGGGTGATAAGATATTTTAGGAATTAAAAATTCCTTAAAAGGCCTAGGGGGAATAAATGTGAATTTAAAATTCACATTGGGAAGAGGTTGCCTTCTCCAAAAGGAGAAAGCAATTAATAAAAGGTTGACTTGAGGGTATGCCATAAATGGCATAAGGATTAGGTTGACCTAATTAGGTGATTAGGTTGTGCAAACAAGGGATTAGGCAAGTTAATGAGAGATTAAGGGAAAGTGGAGGGTTATGGAGGATGTGACACTAATCTTGATTAAGGGGGTGTGCACATCCTAATCATAGGTTAATTACATTAACCTGAATTAGAGGAGGATTATGGAGGATGGTGGATTATTTAATTTAGAGAGGAAAATAGGATAAAAGATAAAGTATTGAATTATTTAATTAAATACCTTAGGAACATTAGAGAAAGGGGAATATTAATTAAATAATAAATTATTTAATTAACACAGATGGGGGATGCAGGATAGAGGAATAAAAGGAGATGAATTTGACCATATGGGGGTGGTCAAATTCCGATGTCTACACTAGGAAATCAAAAACATGATGCAATATTATTATAACATGAGAGAATATGATGCAAGAGTAGAAATGTAGAGATGAATGATTCACTTGTGATGATCTCCAATCACCCCAAATGAATCCCAATGATGTTTGTACCTTCCTTAGGCTAAATGTAAAGTGATAATGGAGGATGGAATCACTTAGGAAACAAGTCTTTAGGCTTGGCTTGATGGCTAGTTGCATCTCCCCAACCTAGAATCCATCATGATTCACCATAGGCATCCATGATCAACCCTTGAAAATGCTATATCTTGATTGAAAGTGAGCTTAAAGACTTGCAAAAACACTTTAATGTTGCTCCAAAGCTTCAACCTTACTTGCTCTTGAAACTTGAATGCTCTTGTGAAAGCTTGCTTGAAGATTCTTGATGCTTGATACTTGAAAATACTTGCTCAAAGTGCTTAGAGATTGATAAAAATGACTTAGAAGCTTGATTTTATAGGCATCAACACCTAATTGACCGTTATTTAGATCACAAAGGCCGACATTCATCAAAAACCTAAATTAAATTGATGAATTTTTGCTTGAATTTGAAAAAGGCCCCAAATGGGACTCATTCACCACCCTTGGCGAATGGATCCCACCTAATGGGACTCATTCACCCAAGGTGGCGAATGAGTCCCACCTTAAGTTTTTGAGGTGGGTTTGACTGATTTTATATGATTTTTGAGTGAAATGGACCTCAAAATCCAAAATAATGGGTCCTAGGGGCCTATAAATGGTGATTTTGAAGGGTAATTAATGCAAGGGTTCCAAAATAGATCCAAATTAAGTGTTAAATTGCCTCTTTTTTCAAGAGTACATAATTTTTTTTTGCTTTTACTTTTTGGATGACCTCATGCGCAACTTGTATGATACAAGGGCTTATCACTAAATTGATATTGATTTTAGTTTTTGACATGCTTTTGATTCTACTCTATGCAAGCGAGAAAGGAATGGGGAAGGGTTTATCCACTAATAAAGTTCTTGGATTTTCAATTGAGTTTCAAATATCAACATGATTAGAGGGGGAATGGATATCACAGACTTAATGGTACACATTATGTTTAGTATATGAGAAAAATAGTGAAATTTGATGAATACTAGATAGAAATATTATATGGAGGGTTAAAATGTCAAAATTTTATGTGATTATAACATGGAAATGAAACATGGAAAATGATGGATATTAATGGGAAAATTGGCTCAACTATGTATATCATAATATTGTGATTGATGAGTGAAATGTAAGGTAAGAAATCATATTTGGAAGAGTGGATTTGGTAAATTCGTGGTAATTTTTGGTGCATAAATAGAGGGTGTCACTTTTGAAATCAAATTATCTTGGTCCTTAAATCTTATATACACTTGAAAGAAGGAAGGACAAAAGATTAAAAAACAAAGTAGATGAAGAAGTGGACTAAGGTCACAAAAAGGGACCTACAAAAGGGTGAAAAATTAAAGTTATAAAAAATAGATGTATGTGTGCTTAAAATAATTGAGCTAAAAAATGTAATCCAATGTAACAATCTTCATGAAGATGAACAATTAAAAATCCTAAGGATTCATATTCTCTTGAAGGTGTTATAAAAGAAAGTTGGGTGGAGGGAAATAACTCATTTTTCATTTGTGAATTTGTGGAAATAAGAGCTCTAGGAGAAAATATGTAGAAATGGAATGAGTATGAGTCCCATCACTTGGATCATGTGTAGGATAGTCTACTAGCAAGGTGTTCATCTATTAATATAGGTGTAATGTATTTTTAAATTTTGTTGATTTTTCTTATGCTTGCATCATTTTACATCCATGGTGGTTTGGATGGGATTTAGGCTTTTTATGGGTTTTTATTTTTTAGTGAATCTTGAGATTTAAAGAAAAAGGTGAATGAGAGATCATGGTGGGTCAAAAAAATAGAAATATGCTTATATACCTAGCCAAACTTGTGAAATAGATTTTTTTAATTTTCTCTAGCTTAGACATAATTTTAATTTATCTTTGATAGTGCAAAGACAAAATAAAGTTTTGTTCTAAACAAATATCCATTATTTTGTTCAGAACAAGTATTTATTTTACCCAAATGAATATCTTGTTTACCTATGTTTCTAAACCTATAAGCAACATGGTGATATTCATCTCAACAATAAAAATGAATATTAGAGATTACAAATATTCATTTTGTGTAATCCTTCCTACTCCCTAGTCATAACAAGTGATATTTTCCTTCTTGACAAGTAATTTATATTTGATAGAGGTAATTTTTTATTTTTTTCAAATAGATAAAATTAATCTTATAGAAAAAATATGAAATGCATTCAATTAAATTAAAAAAACTGCATATAGAGCATTTGATTATGCACAAGTTTCTCAGTTGGTATAACCACATGAAATAAATATTCATATTGAATAATTTGATATTAATGGAGCTTTCTCATCAACACACATTTGTATGCTTCATTATTTTTGTATGTGCAATGAGTTGTGTTTGGGTCCTCTTGGAGATATGATCAAGCCACTCCTGAAAACAACATAATATGATGTCCCTCTCACACAAGTAAATGCATCAAATAAAATTTAAAATTGTTTCATGATATTCCATATGAATTTAATTAAAAAAAATAATAATACTGATATATCTAAATGAGATAATAGGTTATGATAGAGGAAGAGCTTACCAAATTTCATCAAGGTTACTTTTTTCCATTCAATTTAGCTTAGAATTGATAGTATGATTTTTTAATATTTTTAACAATTTTTATTATATGAACATTTCCTTTCTCCTCAGTAATTATATGCTAATTTATATCAATGTTATTTTAATTTTATAGTTTATTCTGAATGTGAATGCTATTCCACCATATTCAACATGCTTTAGTAGGACACCTAACTCCCAAATAAGACCATCATTCCTCAAATGACTCTAAACATTAGCAACAAATCAAAGTAAATGAATTGTATTTTTATTTAATTGTTAGTTTAGAGTTTAGAGTTTTAGTTGCATTAATTTAGATGTTATTTGAAGTTTTTATGATTATTTAAACATAGTCTTATATTCTTGTTAGTTTTCATACATTAACTCTTTTTTGATCAATCTGTGATAACTTATTCTTGGCTGATAGTTGAGGCCTCATTGGTGGTATATTATTATTGTGTAGTAAAAAAGTTTGTATTAATAGTCTAATTTTTTTATTTCATTGAAATAATTAATCAAATTTGGGGTTTGAGTTCTTGTTATAGTAAAATTTGCATTCATCAACTAGCAAGCATTATGGCACCAAGAGACCTCTTTTGAGGATCTACTACATGTTGAGAGATCATTAAAACCACAAACCCTTAATAGGAAACCCCTCTAAACACATAGGTGATCCATTGCATTCAACAAATCCACCATAGGCCAAAGGATTCATTATATGCAAAAGATCAAATGAACCTTTAGTTTATTATACATAGTTATTTGGCATGTAGATTATATATAGATTTTGAGATGGAACGTGACATATTTTGAAAAAATATGTTATGAGTTGTCATGCATACCAAAGTTTTGTATATGTATACCATTATCACATTTTTTTATACATACATCTTGATATACAATATAAATTATTTTTCGTTTGCATGTATTCCTACTTTGACATTCAAGTTGCATGTATAGTCATTTTAGACCATTAGATGATGCATATATAATAATTTTATAGTATTTAAGATAATTCTACATGTATAATCATTTTTTACACTATGAGTTAAATAAGAAAATATTGCACCATATTCACAAAGTATTGTTATAAGATATTGTAATATGAATCATGAGACTTAATGATAAATTTATTTTTTATTGAAAACAATATGGTTGGATTTAAGCTTGTATTATGTATCCTATGTCTTTGAATCACAAGTATTAATGATGTTTTGGTGCTATTGGTTTAATTGTGTGATGTTATATCTTTAAAGTTACTCATTCTACACCCTAGCATTACATGGAATTGCCCCCTTCCAAAAATATAGCTTTCATGCTTGCACGAGAAAACTATATTTAATTGGAGAAATATAAGATATTTTTTCATAGATGGCCTCACTACCAAATTATAGGAATAAATGTGATGTTTATATGTGCCAAGGTCTTTCCACAACATCTCTTCAAAGTTTGTCATTTTTATGCTCTTAAGTCTCTTAAGGGACCTTGTTTGACTATTGTAGCCTATTTTTTGGGATCCTTCAATGGAATAATGAGACCCCCTCTATCATAAACCGACCCAACTATATGTAATAGTGTTTTAACTTAAATTCCAAAATACTCTATTTGCAAAATTACTCATCGTACACTCCAACACTACACAAAATTGTGCCCTTTAACCTTAGATTCTACACTAGTATGAGAAAAATGAATTAAGTTGGATGAAATTGAAAGAGAATTTTTATAATAACTCACTTTCCAATTGTAGGAACAAATAAGACATCTATACCTACCACAATCTTCCCACATTATCTCGTCAAATTTTACAAATTTTATGCTCTTAGGTTTCTTAAGAGACATAATTTAATAATTATAGCCTAGAAGGTTTAGGATCCCTTAATGGCACAATGAGGTATCCTCTAGCATAAAACCAACCAAATTGACATGATTTTTCTATTGATTGTCTAGCATTTGATTTAATAATTATAGCCTAGAAGGTTTAGGAGACCTTAATGGTACAATGAGGTGTCCTCTAGCATAAAACCAACCAAAGTAATCTAGTGACTTAGAAATAGGGCGTAACATATAAATTATGTTGTTAGAAATAAAGAGGATTGATATCATGATGAAAGTAATGTATCATCATTATCTAGGGTATGATGTTATGGATACCTATGTTGATAATTTAACCATGGATGGAGAACTTATGTTCTCGATTATTTATAACCCTTGAACGTAGGAGGTTAATTTATTCCCTAGGGTTATGGTATACACTTGAATGTGTTTATATTGATATTTACAATAGGGCTGAAAAAATATTGGAGATATATACGTTCTAATTACCTTTTAAAATGATATTATCTACACTTGATGAAGAGTCTATACCTATTTATGGTATTCTAATCTTAAAGGAGAGGATTTTACATCATGGAAAACCAAATACATAATGAGAGGAGATTCTA